>CM039124.1:5207747-5248916 GCA_022036555.1 Microstegium vimineum | reverse complement strand
AAAACTGCATTTTTATTTTTTTTAATTAAAAAATTAAATTGTGGTGGTCATTGTAACTTGCCCGCTACGGTTAATACATTAACCGTAGCGGTCGGCTTAAGAGTCCGCTGCGGTAAATAGCATTAACCACAGCGGGCGCTAGTGACCGCCACAGTTAATGCTTGATTAACCGTGGCCTTATCATCGCAGCAGACGCCTTTGACCGCTGCGATAAACTGTTTTGACCGACACCATTAATCGTTTTTGTACTAGTGAAATCTAAACATGTTTTACTACATGCAAATCTGAACATGCCAGCTAAATGCATATTGTCATGTGTAGAACCAGTATCTTGCTACCACTGTATTGCTCACAAAGCTTTGACATTATGGTTAGTGACTGTGTAGAAGACTGAACGTTTTGCTAGCTGTGAGGCTTTTCTTTTGACCACATATAGGTCAAGTAGATGCCACTCTACATCGTTTAAGATGTTTTTTTCTCAATTATGAAGTTTCAGGTTGTATTCTTGATGAATGTAAACTGTTTTTTTAGGTGGCAGATAATAGCTAGAGGTAGCCTGATGCATGCACCATGCGATTGGATCGAAGCGCTCATGGTGACTACAATTTGGACATAGATGAAAACTTTTGCAAGGATTTTCTAGAGTGCAAGCAAACCATATGAGATATAGTTGTGTAACAAAACATCTTTACTCTAGCATATTGGTCAAGCTTATTTCATCTTAGCTTGTTTGCTGTGAAATGTGTAAATTGGCATATGACACATATAATGAGGCTTTAATATAAATTATCAGCTTTGCTCCGGTTTATATGTGTTTGATGACTGCGTGTGTCTAAATTTCTATCATGATTAGTGCTGATTTTGTTTGTCTAATGTATAAAAAACGATATTATATGCTAATTTTTGTATGCCTAGCATTAGAGAGTTGGTCGTTATAAATATGTATCATCAGACAGTGTGTCGTTACGAGTTTATTATAGGCGTCAGATAGTTGGTTGTTTTATCTATTACATAGCGTTAGACGGTCGATCATTAAAAGTTGCACTATGCCAGAAAACGTTATCAGTGACGCATAAAATACGCGTCACTCTTCTTGCGTCTCTGATAAGGGACCGCATCACTGGCTATAAGTGACGCGTATTGGATACAAGTGTCACTGCTAGAGGCTATCAGTGACGTGTGTTGGCTACACGCGTCACTGATAGATGGTTATCAGTGACGCGGTCCCTTATCAGAGACGCAAGAAGAGTGACGCGTATTTTATGCGTCACTGATAATGTTTTCTGGCATAGTGTTGGTCGGTCGTTATAGCAACGCCAGTATCAACGATAGATGTAAGGGTTGCTATAGCAACGCCAGCATCAGTCGGTCGGTCGTTGAAACGGCTTATAACGACCCACCGACTGATGCTAAATCTAGGTTGTGGTATAGTGTGTAGAGTTAGAGCCACATAGAGTCCTTCTAAATAGAACTTTTTTAATTGAACCTTACATTAAAGCCTTAGGCCGAGAGGATTTCATTCTCATTCGATTATGTTCGATTCCATGTACTAAAAATTGCTGTGACCGGTCTATAAGGAATTTGACATTCTAGTATTCTAGGGAGTATGTAATGAATTGTTATGACCGATCTGTAAAATAAAATAATATAAAACTAGAAGCATGCTCTCTGTGGAATTTGCATACTTTTTGGAATGGAATATATAAAGGGATAATCTATGATAAAGTAATGTTAATGGATGGCATGACACGCAAAAGGTGGACAACTAAATACATGTTACTAGATGAAGTGTTTTGCTAACGTGTGTGTGTGTATATATATATATATGCTAGCAGATAGTAATTGCATTTGTTGGTAAATGATAATGGATTGCTGAGGTGGACAACATGTATATCATGATAGAACTCTAGCGGAGTTTATAAGATCATATAGATATATAGGACTCTAGTGGGTTAGGACTATAAAAATTATATAGATATAGATAACATGTATATTGAAATAGATGCTTCCATTCATCAACTTAAAAGATTTTGTTGACGTGGCATTTTTAAAAGGGAGGAAACAAGAAACAAAACTTTCTATTAATATTGGCTTAAAACTAAGTTGTAGGATTTTGAAACCCCAAAGGCCCAATCGGCCAAACCCCATTTGGCCATTTCCTAATGGGCCCCGGAGCCGGAAGTATACCAAAAGGTCCTTGCCCTATATATGTTGAAGCAACACACTTCGGACTTCCGAGGGTGGTAGTAGCCGCGAATTCTACACCGAGCAGGCGTCGACGGCCATCGTCGTCGTCCCCTCCACGCCGCCACTATGCCGCGTTTTTGCAGAATCAAGGTATGTCGATCCCCACATCTTTTTTATCTCCCATGGACTTACTGTTTCCTTCGCTCCTGCCTTGGTTCGGCACAAGAAGTGAGGCAAATCGATTGGGATATCGGGTTATTTGAGGCATGAAAAACATGGCGTAACTGCGGGTGTCGCTCGGTTCAACTTTTGATTTGCTCATCAGGTGGCAAGAGAAGAAGATTTGCGCTCCCAGATTGGGCATGATGGCCACTACTTTGATCTCGTCGATTTCAAAAGGGTCCGCGTTTTCCAGGTTGTGGTAGCCACACCCATCAGCCGTTTCAAGGTATCATCTCATATACTTGTACTTAAATTTGGCCAACTGGGCCGCATAATACGGCACGAGCACGGGGAGGCACGACATGGCGGGGCACGATGGTGCTACCGTGTCGTGCCGCATAGTGCCGCCGTGCCGGCATCCCGGTCCAAGCACGACACTGTGGGAAGTTAGCTGTGCCATGCCGTGCCTTCGGGCACGGCAGCCCATAGTGCCAGCAGGAAGGGAGATGTGGGAGTTGCGGCTGGGAGGGAGGAGAATGGGAGGAGGCTCGAGAGAGTTTATTTTATACCTAGGGTTTCTATCACAGGTTACATCCAACAGTTAAAAACATACTAAGGTAATCCAACGACTAAAAATAATCGTGCTATCATAGTGCCGGCCCATTAATCGTGTCGTGCCCATGCCGGCACTGCAGGCCAAATCTATGATCTAGACACGGCACTACATCGTGCCCGTGCCGGCAGTGACACTATAGACTCCATGCCTAGGCCGTGCTAGTGTCGTGTTTTTTCGAGACGGGCTCGTGCCGGCCCATCGTGGCCGTGCCAGATGGCCAAAGGTGACTGAGACTGGGAACTTATTAGCCTCCAATTTTGGTTGCTAGTACTAGTTAGGTTTTTAGATTTTCTATTTTAGGAGTTTCTTCTTCAGGAAGCCCTCTGCTTGCTTACCTATGTTTTATTAAGTTGGAAAAACAGGCACTGCTCTGCAGATTCTGGATTGTAGGAACGAACCCCCAGTTGTAAAGCAGTATAAAACATTGAGGCAAGGTAATGGCTGATTAAGATGCAAGAGAAGTGCTCTTGCAGCGGTTAGGTCTTAGCTTAAAACATATTTTGGGTTAGGAGATGAAATTTAAGCTGAACTAGGCATGCATGCTGCACATCTTACTAAACCTACGTGGTTTTGGTTGTTTGTACTTTGTATTATTCATCATGCAATGCTACTCGTTTGTCAGACCAATATCATTAATATAGTGCCAAGGTAAAAAAAACAAAGTATGTTGAAAAAATAGTGATCCTAAGTCCTAACAACAACACAAAAGTTTCATGATCAGTGAGACACAGTAACCATACAAGGCACAATCTGCCATATCAACACCTGTCAATTCCTGAACTAGTCCTCTATTAGGTAACTTTGCATAGGTGGGTTTCTAGTTTGACTGCTAAATTCTGTAGACTCCTCTGTGGACAAAATATAATTTACAGCATAGGACCATGCCAAAATAGTGATATAGTAATTGCTAATTTACTCATAAGTGCTGCTCTTCTTAGTGCCTTATTAATCTTGTCATTTGGGAGGACATTAATTCTACTGTTCTGGAACACTTGTAAGTGGACAAGTTATACTATTCCTTTTTTTTTTGTCTAAATGAACTGTACGGTCAGTGCGTGTTTTCAGTGAAGCCTAAATTTTGGTTTGCTCATCTAGTTTTTGTCAACCAGTCTGTAATTAGATTTCATTCATATTCAATGTGGATCCTAGGGATCCCTATCTTGCTGCAGATTTGTGAAAATTTTGAGATGCTAAAACATTAATGATATGGCAGGCTGTGCCCGCACTCTGCAGGGGCCAACATAGGCATGATATATCACATGCCAATATGCCATGTGTTGTGCGCTGGTGCTAAATGATGTGGTGTGACTGGCTGCCGGCATCCAATGTTGTATTGTTTTGCTGTTGTGAGTTGTAGCATGCCTTGAGTACGTGAGCTCATTGTTTTAATAATGTGATTCAGCAAACCAAGCTTTACTAAGCATGGTCTGAATGTACATAAATCCACTTCCAAAATAAAACGAGTGGCATGCACACTACTACAGAATAGCAAAATAGCGCTGGTTCAAAATCCCTGATCACTGCCGGATTTTGAACCGGCACAACCACTTCGGCAGTGATGAGGGGTCGCGTCACTGCCGGTTATGTCAAATATTCTATACTAAATCGTGTGTAAATTGATTGTTTGAGCCACTAAACGAATTCAAATGAAAAAGTTGTGAACTACAAAGTTTCATAACTTTTCGAGATCTACAACTTTCATGTAGCAAGTTTTTTCATCCCGAGGTCGTTTACAAAAATTTGAATTTCAAATTTGACACATTCAAACCTATTTTTCGATGACAAGATGATTTCAAATGAAAAGGTTGTGAACTACAAAGTTTCATAACTTTTCGAGATCTACAACTTTCATGTAGAAAGTTTTTCCATCGGAGGTAGTTTACAAAAATAAAAAAAATAACGGTACAAATATATCAATGTCGGTTCCAGCCACGAACCGGCAGTGAAGCTCCTCATCACTGCCGGCTCGTGGCTGGAACCGGCAGTGAAGATTCATCACTGCAGGTTTTGCCAGACCCGACAGTGATGGGCCGACACTGATTTGCAAATCTGTAGTAGTGGCAACATGATTTACCTAACGGCACACATCCAATCAGCTCTCAATGCTTCTGATACTTTTTAACCTATTATTCATGTTTGTTGGCCGTTTACCCAAGAACCGAATATCTTCTATACAGTAATGAATTTTGAGCATTTCATGTTTGGAAGCCATTAGCCTTGTTCCTTGTTCATGCTTTCAGGCTGAACCACTTTTACTGAGAAATGAGATATGTACTTCACGTCAAGTTAACATGTATCACAGACATATCCTTTTGACTGTCTTAGCTACCATATTGATGTGCTTACACCTTGTGAATCCAATGTATATAATTCTGGGTATCAATCTGGGTGTATCCTGTTATGGCTTATTGTGGGAGTAAGAGTCAAGACTCAAGAGCCTTGGGAATGGCAAGCACGTAATCCATATTTTTTGTGTTTTCTCGTTGGGGCCCAACTATTCCTTTAATAGCATTAAGGTTGTGTATTTTCTCTCGTTTGTGTGCCAACCGCTCCTTTATAACTTAAATGTATGTTTCATGTTCGAGAAAAGAAACTGTATGATTTAAAAAAAGTTGTATGTTTTAAGCCTATGCTTGTGCCACACAACATCTCTTGCAATTTAATTCAATTCATTATCTTATATTTCTTATGCGGAAATTTATATAATTATTTCCAGATTACAATGGACTTGTTACACCTTTCTGTTGTCATTTACATCTTTACTAACTTATCCTACTGCGCTCAACATTACATCATGGAAATTTTAGAATCTTTTCATATTGCTCATGGTTCCATTTTTTGTTTCTTGTGTTGCTGTGCACAAAACGGAGATTGATGCTCATGAGCTTGCTGGGTATACTTTAGTGGAATTCTTCGTTATGCTTTATGATGCTCCTTATTGTGGATCTATTATGTGATCTCTATATGTCAGCTTAGGTCCATATTTTGATCTGCAGAAGTTATACTTTTTTGGTCTGATTCTACCTTGAGTAGATGAAGCCGGATATTTATCCATTATCTAAAAAAAACTAAAAATTATGAAAATTATTGATTGTTTACCATCATATGAATACTTGACCCAAGCAAAGATTAAAAAATGCACTCCTAATTTTGTGTTCCAGTTTATCTTGTATATGCTGTAAAAAGATAAATCTGTCTGATTATGTTTATGATGCTTAGATTTTGTCATTATTTGTGGTTCATAGTTAGAGTACTTCCTTTCGAAAAAAAAATCAGAGTACTGAGTGCTTGATTTGCTCCACAGGAACAGCTAGCTGAAGAATTTGGCATCCCAGTTCAATCTCAACGCCTCTGGTTGTTTGTTCGACGGCCAAACGGGACATTCCGCCCTTGCATGCCTTTAGCTCCCAATGAAGAGGAACTATCTGTATGTTGCTAGTTGAAGTTTGCTCCGACATAAATTATATCGTTATTTTAATAAGTAAAATACTATTTTGAGTCAGAATCATACTTTCTTCCATTGCTCCAGCACCTCATTCAAATGATTTGTTGAGCCTGCATTGGCACGAATTAATAGACTCAAGGGAATTTCTACTTGCAGTGTACTGGTTATTCTCGCCAGTAATCTTACTTGTGGGTCCTTGTATATTCTGCAACTGGTCAAAAGTTAAGTTTAAGGCTTTTGTAAAAGCAGTATAAAAGCTTTGTCATCACTACTAGTACATGGTGCTCCTGCTTGCCTGGTTAAGGGACCCACATTTTGTTCATATCATATTGATCAACCCAGTTTGAGTTTGTTACACAATGGATTCAAAATTTGGTAATATCATGGTGATCCGAACATGTGTTGGATTGGGTGCCCACATGTATGGAACTATATTTGGAAAAGATTGATGTGCTTGACAGTTCTAAGGAACCTGAACCATAAAACAAGATATGTGAGCCCATACGCGTCACCTGTGCCAATTCTCCACAAACTCAGTTTTATATTGTAGTTTTTTCACCATGGAGGTCCCATGGCAGCCTGATCGCCCATCCTCATGTCCAGTTTCCTGTCTCCACAGGCCTGTCTCTAATTCAACTAGGTGGAATTCAAATTTACCTCTTACCACCAGGGAAGCTACAGCCTAGGGTTTATGTTCTGTTGCAAATTACAATATCACAACAATAGATAATCTAACTAATTAGTCTTATTAATCCTTGTGCCCACCTGCTGCTGCATCCCATGTGCATCCACTCTTTCCCTGGCCCTGGGAGGGGCTTTTCTGCCCCTCCTGTTTCCTCAAAAACAACTCTTGAATGGAAATTTTGTTTTGTTAGCGTGGTAGTAAGATGCTAGCTTTGTTTAATATGTTCCTTATATGGTTTATTTTGATGGAAATGCATGCCGTTTTTGTTTGCTTCCTTTTGTCGTTACCTATTTATATAATCTGTTTTGTTCACGAAAGATTGATTATGAAAAATCACTTTTGTAGGTAGGAATGAAGTCATTGAAAGAATCTAATGCTTGTGAGCTGCATCTTTTTTTGGAGGTTAGACTTGAACTTCAAAAGATATTTTCTCGTACATTATGTAACATCCCAGGATAAAAAATTTACTAAAGCCTAGCACCGAAGCAAGAGACCTACAGGTCAGTGCTATACACATGGGCCAAGAAGGCAAGAAGTGTTCAGCACTAGCAGAAAAATGCTACAGGGTTCAAACATAGTAAATCTGGGTAGCTCTTCTGTCCTGCAGGATGGCTGCATTTTGGACCCTCGGGGTGTTACATTAAAAGAAGGCTTCCCACTCCATCCAATGAGTTACTGCTTACTGAATTTTACTTAATATGTTCTCATTGTAGGTGCTTCATCCCCTTCCTGCACAGAATATGATTAGCGAAGATGACAAATTGGTGTTCCTAAAGCTGTATGACCCAGGTCAAACACAGCTACGGTCAGTGCGGTTTGTTGACTCCGACCTCTTCTTTTTCCTACTTTGGTAATGTTAAGAACTTTCACTCGATTTTATTCTTTTGAATGTGACAAATAGATATGTGAGCACACTCTTCGTTGACGCTTCATCAAGGCCTTCATATATTCTTCCTAAACTAAGAACTCTAGCTGGTTTTCATGCATCCGAAGAAATTGAATTGTATGAGGTTTGGTTTTATACATTTGTACAGTAGATAAACTTATTCCTAATTGATATGGTCTTGTTGTAATTCTCGATCGGTCATATGTAATGATTTCTCACTTTAACATGCAGGAAATAGAATTCGAACCGAACTTGATATGTGTGAGGATTGACATTAATGGTACCTTTACAGATAATCAGGTTTGTTTATAGTACTTGTCATCTCGTTTCTATTTCCTCCGGAAAACAGTTTCTGTGCTTATATATACCCCCTCCCCTGGCAGATTGGTAATGGGGACATTATTTGCTACCAGAAAATGGCCAAGCCAGAGGACAAATATCCTAATGTTGCATTGTTCTTCGAGCATCAGAAGGTGCATGTTCTATCTAAAACTCGATCTTCAGTTTGCTGCCTAGTGTGGCAAGATCTTGTTCTCCCATATATGCTTCCTTTACAATTAGAGCTTTCCTTCTTTGGTTGGACAGACTACTGAGGGAGCCAAGATGGTTCTGTTTTTCTTTGACATTGTCTGCTCTAATGGTTTGAAAAAATGACTCCCATAATTACATGTAGGATCCACAAACAAGGATACAGGCTCTAGAAGAGGAGGTTGCTATGTTGAAACATCAGGTTTGTCGTGCAAAGAAAGCAAGAAAAGGTAGATCAATATCACAGGAACATATCTTCATATCTTGGTTCAAATGCATTTAGAATAGAAACTTGCAGCAGCAACATATAACTTCCATTTATGCAATGCAGAACGTGATGCGTTGAAACAGGAACGAGATAATGCAGTGCGACAGGTGGATGAGTTACGTGATCAGAATAGGCATATTATCCTCGAGTTCTCCCTTGAGGACTTGGAACAAGCAACGGATAATTTCAGTGATGTGTGGAAGGTTGGAGACACCGAATATGGGCGTGTATACAAAGGCATCCTGCATCAGACCATGATGGCAATCAAGCTATCATGTTCCCAAAGCTTATTTCAATGGGAGGTAAGTCTGCTGAGTGTGTTAGTTGTCCTCCCTTTAGATGGGTCCTTTCTCTAATGCTTGATTATTGCAGGTTTCTATTCTTCAAAAATGTAGACATCCAAACATAGTCACCATTATTGGAATGTGCTCAGAAGCCTCTGCTCTAGTTTATGAGTGGTTACCAAATGGAAACCTTGAAGACCGCATTGTTAGCTCAAATAACTTCCCACCTCTGCCATGGTGCAAACGTACACAAATCATCGGTGAGGCTTGCCGCACGCTGCTATTTCTTCATGCAAATAAGCCCAGTGCTTTGGTCCATGGCGATCTCCGGCCTTGCAACATCCTCATTGATGCCAACTACCGAAGCAGGCTCTGCAACTTTGGTATGTCCAACCTGTTTCTTGCGCCTGGAGCCTTCCCACCAAACTTCACTGCGAGGTTGCCATACATTGACCCGGAATTTCTCACCACGGGGGAGCTCACGCCACAATCTGATATATACTCACTGGGTGTCATTATTCTGGGTCTCTTGACTGGACTGCCTCCACTGTCTATAGCAAAGAAAGTGGCGTCAGCTCTGGAGAGTGATAGCTTGCATCTGATGATAGATAAATCAGCTGGAGACTGGCCCTACACGCAGGCCATGCAGTTAGCAGTTCTCGGTCTGAGCTGCGTGGAGATGACACGGGAGAAACGTCCTGATCTCTTAACAAAGGTTTGGAAAGTCATTGAGCCCATGGTCACGAGGCCTCTTGTGGCTTACTTCCAACAATCAGTATCTGGAGCTGGAGGAAGCTCTGCACCGGCTCACTTCCTCTGTCCAATTCGCATGGTAATTCCACTCTGCCAGCACTTCATTAGACGGGCTGGGCTGGGACAAATAGTAGTTAACTGAGAAATTATTTTCTACACCATACATAGAAATCCTGCATAGAGTTCTGAATAGACTCAAGTGCATTTACGAAGTGGTCATTTGCATTTTTCAGGACATCATGAAGGATCCTCAAGTGGCATCTGATGGATTCACCTATGAATCAGAAGCCATAAGGCGATGGCTTGATGGTGGGAACAGTAGGTCTCCGATGACGAATCTCGCCCTTCCAAATCGAGATATCATCCCTAATCACGCCCTTCGGTCTTGCATCCAAGAGTACCTTGAGTTTCAGCGGCAACAAGGACAGAATCCGTATCCCTGATGTACCACCACTGTTCGCTTTAACTACTTTCAGCTTGTTTCAGCTTGTCTATGATAAAATACTATTCAATCAGCCATAATCCGTGAGCTTGTGTACCATCTTGCTACTAGGAACATACCGTGCTTGACTATGTTAATTCGGTCCTAGGCTGATTTTGGACGCTAAGAAAAATATTAATTGTTCAGTGAAATATTAATTGGTGCTAAATTATTTACTGATGCGAGTGAAATATTAATTGGTGCTAAATTATTTATTTATTTGAAATAATTTATTTCAATTAACAAAAGTAAAAAAAAACTACTTTAGTGGTACATTAGTTTGTTAACTAGGTTGTTTTAATCTCTTGCATGAAGAATATGTAGCATTTTTGTGTGTATTTTATACGATAATAATATGATGCAAAAAAATCAACAATTTAGCACCAATTAATATTTCACTCGTTATTGTTCATGTAAAACTTAATCGTTTATACTAAATAGAAAATAATATGAATGTTAACAATAGAAAAACCTAATCCCAAACCCTAGTTCTAGATCTAGATGCAAACCAATCCATCCCTAAAACTATAAATATACCACTAAAATGACGACATGGCCACTAAATTATGGTAAAAATCTTGTTCCCTACAAAACTTACGATATCACCTCCAAAGATTTGATAAATGCATCCACAAATTCCACAACCACCATGAAAGAGAGAAAATGAGAACCTTTTCCCTAAATAAACACCATTCTACCACTAAAACTTTAGAAAGGGGGCATGGATTAGCATCAATTATCTTGTAAAACCTCCTTCACCAAAGAAATCAAAATAAAAAACCTTTCTCCTTAGATTTGCATTGTTTAGGTAGCCCACGACTCCCCTTTCTTCCTCTATCTACGGTCAAAAAAATCCCAAGGACGGAGAGGGGGCTGCTATTTATACACTAGACTATTTGTTTTATAAATAATATTTAGAGGTAGCTCTAACCCTAGCTGCCTCTACAAATTTTTCTTCCGAGGCGCCGTTGCCACTAGCTACCTCTGAAAATCTCCTACTTTTAGAGATGACGGCTGACAACAGTCGCCTCTAAAGATAAATTTGTAAAGACGGCGGCTGGAGTTGGTGCCATCTCTGTAAAGGTTTGTTTCACATGGCACTGTATACAATCTTTTTTTAGAAAAGGGAATATATTGATATCTTAGCTTCTGCATTGCCTAATGCATATGGTTGTTCATTATTACAGATAAACAAAACAATTTCAAGGAATCTCAAAAACGAAGTTTTGAGCCATCAAAACAAATGTTTTCAACTAAAAGAAACTAGAGCACAATTTTGTTGCTAAATCTCCAGCCATGTCTTGCAAACACCTCCATCGTTGTTGTCTCAATAATCTTACAGCCCATCTTTATAAACTGGTGATCCTCCTCCTTCTGAAGTCAAGATCAGTACCTGGTCCAGTATGTCCCCTTGAAGATAACCTGCAAATAAGACGGCGTTGTGGCCTTGTCAAACACAATATCATTACGTGTTAACCAAAGTGCCCAACAAATAGCACTTGCCCCCACAAGAATTTGAGATTTCATTTTTCTATTTAACCCTTCCAACCAACCTATAAACAAATTGTGTACACTAGTTGGAGGTTGGAGGTTAAATGAAATATGAATGATTCTCCACATAAATTTAGCAAAGTGACAGTCAAAGAGTAAATGTTGTATAGTCTTATTAGAGGAACAAAAACAACAATTCTTATCCCCTTCCCACTGCCTCCTAGCTAAATTATCCTTGGTTAATATTACTCCCTTGTACAAGTACCACACAAACACTTTAATCTTGAGGGGTATTTTAAGTTTCTAAATTACAGTATTGTAAGATATAACCTGAACCTGTAACAATGCTCTGTACATAGAATTAATTGAAACAACTCGTTCTGATGCATCCCCCACACACAAAACGATCTCTTTGGTTATTTAAGTGTACATCTGTTATCATGGCCACAACATTGTACCATGCCTGCAAATTAACTCCCATCAGAGATCTCCTGAATGCTATATTTAACGGTATTGTTGACAACACTGACCTAACAGAAGCACTTTTCTTTCTCACAATATTGTATAGTGTTGGAAAGATTGTTTTGAGAGGTTGTGGCGCTATCCATGAATCTTCCCAAAAACGCACCTGAGATCCATCACCTAGATCAAACCTTCCCATAGACAGGAACTCATCCTTGACCTTAATAAGGCCAGCCCAAAATTGAGAGTCCCCGGGCATGTGTTGAACCTGAGTCAGAGTTTTGTCCCTTAAATATTTATTTTTAAACAACTGTTTCCATACCCCATCCCCATTTATCAGTTTGAAAAGCCATTTGCTTAGCAGGCACTTATTATGCAGACCCAGATTTAGGACTCCCAATCCTCCCTGGTCTTTTGGTGTACAAACTACCTCCCATTTTGTCAATCTATATTTCTTCTTCTGCTTATCACTTTGCCAAAAAAACGAGATCTAAAATAATCTAATTTTTTCAAAACTCCTCTAGGTATCTCAAAGAAAGACATCATAAACATAGGAAGACTACTCAAAACCGAATTAATTAGAACAAGCCTTCCTCCCACCGAGAGCATCTTACTTTTCCAACCACTCAGTCTCTTTTGAAATCTTGCTTCTACATGTTTCCAGTCCTTATCGACTATGCACAAACAAACATCTCGTCTCCAAATTGATTTTGTATTATATAAACAAGAAACATAGAGTACCTTTCGTAACTGAAGCTTTGCTGACAAGAAGGGGTACAACTCCTAGTATCTTGATGATATGGACATAAAGTTTTTGGATTCATACCATTATAATTTTTGAACTTTGGAAAAAACACCATTACTATTCGTCTATTTTGAAGCATAACGTTACAATTTTTTGTTTCCCATAAAAATGTCACAAAATACGTATGGAGATGTCTTGGACCCACATGCAGGCATATGCAAATACATATACTTCATTCTAGCCCCTCTCCCTGTCACTGATGAGTGGGCGCCACATGTCATATTCTTCTTCCTCCTCTTCCACCTTCCATTGCCGGACGCGCAGCAGCAGTACGTGGGCACTTGGACAATTCACTTTTCCTTCCTATACTTCTAAAATTCCAAGAACAAGAATCAGTATGAAAGATACATTGAGACAACCTGCTTTCAGTTAGAGTTGAATCAATTGTGCTATCAAGTGACTACATGAATCAAGACACTATATTGTTAGATTAGTTTTCTGGAGCCAAATAGTTGAAATAAGATTATGCAACCGTCTATATATGTGAAATTGATGCAAGAATCGAACCTATGATCTCCTCTAATTATTGATCAGTTGATTGAACTTGATGGAGCATCAATTGCTGAAAACAGAAACATTATTGATCAGTTGATTATTTCAAGTTTAAACGTTCTCTCCCCAGTTGGCCAGGTGCATAGAGAACGATGCATTCTAGCTATCTTTGACAGCCAAAACAAAGGCACCATCAGGGAACAATTTTGCTAGCCTTCATGTTCCTGATACATGTATCGAAGCACCTGACAGTGTCATGGAAGCTGAGGAATCCAAACTCCTTGCTCTTGTTCATGGTCTCCACATGTTCCTTGTCAGCATTGATCACGGCATCCACGAGCCACCAGGTGGTGATGTCGTCGAGCTCCGTCTCCACGAGCCCATTCTCCCTGACGATCTCCGCCCACACAGGCTCCTTCTCCACCATGGCCTCCTCTAGCTTGAAGCGCCGGTCCTCGCCCTCGTACCCAACCCACCGCACGCCGAAGTGGCCGGTCAGCATTGGCCATAGCTGCTTCCACTTGAAGACGTCCCCGTTGCCACAGTTGAATGCCTCCTTAGGGCGCGCCATGTTGGCCGCCCAGATCGCTTGCACGGCGACGAGCCACGCGTCGTAGGCAGGCATTGCTGAACCCCTCCCAGGCGACGAGGGACCCGAGCCAGCGAAGGACGGCACCCTCCTTGCCACAGATGGCGGAGTAGACGCAGAGGCTGGAGACCAGGTTCCTGGAGCTCCGCGGGGAGAATCCCAAGATGGTGTCGGGGCGGTGCATGGACCAGGTGACGTCACCCACGCGGCTAGCGATGCCATCGATAAGGGCGTCCTCGAGGTCCGGGTAGTCCGGGCGTGGGAGGTCCTCGGAGTAGGGCCCGACCACCCGCCCGTCCTCCTCCGCTAAGCAGGCCCCCCTCACGGGCGGGGGTGGCTGGAACGGGTCGGCGGACTGGATGCGGCCGCTCTGAAGCGCGACGTGCTTGAGATCCGGGGCATTGGGGACGTAGGCGGAGAGGACGCTGAAGAGCATGGCGCAGTTGGCCGCGCGGGCCTCGGCGCTGCTCCACCCGTGGTGCGGGGCCCATGTGACATAGAAGATGTGGGTGATGTCCATGAGCGGCGCGAGGGCCTTGGTGACCGCGGCGGCGTCGGCGAGGTTGACATTGTTAGTGTAAGCATGACGTGTTCCCAGATGGAGGACATGATGTGGTGGAGTTGGTTAAACAAGAATCGCAGCAGAATTCAAATGGGAGCGTTGGCGGGAACGGTTGCTGGAAGACTGCGTCTGACAGCTTGTTTTAGCCGACTTGTATCTGTGTTTTATTTGAATTTGAATGTTGTAAGTGTGCGTTTGAACTACTGGTATAAGTAGCAGGGAGTTTGAGGAGCGTGTGTGCTCTTCCACCACTTTGTAATCGTGTCTTGAACACTTGTGATCTGAGGTTAAAAGGGGAGCCGACGCCCTGTCGGTTTCTGGGTGAACTGTGTCCGTTCTTCAGTGTTCTTGAGTGTTCCTGATCTTGATCTGTGCGCAATCTTGTGTTTGGCTTACACACCGTGTGTTCACGCTCGTGATTGTCGATCCTGTCCCAACATTTGGTATCAAATCTTTCAATTACGTAGCTAATCCACGAGATTCACTGGAGTTCATCCATGTCGACGACGGTTGGTGAAGGGAGTCGGGGAGGCAGAGATGGCCATCGTCAGTTGTTTCCAACACTAATGGCGACAAACTATACCAGTTGGAGTATTCGCGTTGGTGCGATCATGGAGGAGCAGGGGTGGATGGAGATCGTGGAACCGCTGGAGGGAGACACGGCGGGTGCATTGACGGCGGCGCAGACAGCCAAAGATAAGAAGGTTCGGACTCACTTGTTTCAGTTTGTCCGATGAACTTTTGATGCAAGTTGCAAAGAAGAAGACCGGACGTGAAGTCTGGGAGGCTCTCAAGGCTAGATTTGTAGGCACTGAACGCGTGAGAGACGCGCGGCTGCAGACATTGAAGTCTGAGTTCGATGCTCTTGGGATGAAGGAGATCGAGACGATCGATGAGTATGTCAGGAAATTGACGGCGATGTCAGTCAAGTATGGCAACTTGGGAGGTACATTGGATGATGCAGTCATGGTGAAGAAGCTACTCGACACCGTGCCGGATCGCTTCATTCAGTGCATGGACGGGATCGAGTAGTTTTGTGATCTGAAGACCTTGGCATTAGATGATGCAATTGGTCGGCTCAAGACATTTGAAGAGCGCACCAAGCGGGGAGCCAGTGGTGTGCGTTCAGAGAGTGGACAAGTGCCCCTTACTCAAGCTGAGTGGGATGCACGGCAGAAGAAGTCTAAGGGTGAAAGCTCTGGTGGTGGGAGATCCCAGAGCAGTGGAGGCCGAGGAAGAGGACGTGGGCGAGGTGGTGGTCATAGTGGCCGTGGAGATGCAGGAAGCACTGAGAAACGTGACAAGAGCAAGATCAAGTGTTTCAAATGTAAACACATGGGTCACTATGCCAATCGTTGTCCAAATCAGAAGAAGGAGGATGAAGCTCATCTTGTGAAGGCCGAGATGGAACCATCAGTGCTATTTGCTGAGATGGAGGTGTTGAATCCAGGTAGGAGTTCACAACCAAAGAATCTGAAGAAGATGTGCTTGAATGGTGGACCAATGCAGCCAGAGCTTTATTTCACTGGCAATGGAGAGTCCTCAGGAGATACATGGTACCTTGACAGTGGTGCAAGCAACCACATGACTGGAGATAGAGAGAAGTTTAAGGAAATTGACTCTACATTCTCTGGTAAGGTTAAATTTGGTGATGGATCTGGTGTTGATATCAAGGGTATTGGTACAATTGTTTTTGAAGGGAATAGTGGGAACAAATGGGTGTTGAGAGATGTTTATTTCATACCTAAACTTAGAGCAAATCTGATTAGTCTTGGTCAGTTAGTTGAACATAATCGTAGAGTTGTGATGGATGAGGATCTTATTTCAATTACTAAAAATCAACCCCATAGACTGATAATGTGTGTTCAAAGAACTGCAAACAGACTGTACAAGATAGGGCTCAATGTTGGTGAACATGTCTGTTTGTTAGCTAGCTTGGAGGATCAGGGATGGTTGTTGCATGGTAGGCTTGGTCATGTCAATTTTCATGCTCTGAAATAGCTAGCTTATAAAGAAATGGTAGGAGGTGTCCCATTAATTCAGAAACCAGATCAAGTTTGTCAGTCATGTTTGGCTGCAAAGCAATCTAGATGTTCTTTTCCTAGATCTGTTCTCTAGAGAGCAGAAGAGCCATTGGGTTTGGTTCATGCTGATTTGTGTGGTCCTATTACACCAATTTCAATGAGTGGCAACAAATACTTTATGATGTTGGTAGATGATTGCACAAGGTGGTGTTCAGTATTTATGCTAAAGTCCAAGGATGAAGCAGTTGAGGCTTTTGTAAAATTCAAAGCTCAAGTTGAAAATAACTGTAATGACAAGATCAAGGTGCTAAGATCAGACAGAGGTGGTGAGTTTCTCAATGAAACTCTACAAGCAATATGTGATCAAGCAGGTATCAGGAGGCAATTTACTGCTCCATATACACCTCAACAGAATGGTGTAGTGGAGAGAAAAAATAGAACAGTTATGGAGATGACTAGAGCTCTGATGAAGAGTATGAGAATACCAGGGAGGTTTTGGGCAGAGGCAGTGAGGCACACAGTGTACTTGCTCAATAGACTACCTACAAAAGCTATGGGAAGCAGTACACCGTATGAAGCTTGGAATGGCAAGAGGCCTCATCTTGGCCATTTGAAGATCTTTGGGTGCAAGGGACATGTTAAAATAGTAAAGCCACATTTGAAGAAGTTGGAAGATATAAGTGTACAAATGGTTTATTTTGGGATACAAGAAGGTAGCAAGGCTCACAGGATGTACAACCCTCAAACTAACAGAATTGTGGTTAGCAGGGATGTGGTGTTTGAGGAAACAGTGATGTGGGATTGGGATGCTACTAATGGTGTTGAAATCACTGATGAAATGGAAATGGGTCAGTGGTACTCATACATTGATCTGAATATTGATGGAGGAGATGATGGTGAACCTCAGGGAGATCATCAACCTGATCAGAATGTTCTTGATGGTGCTGGTCAGCATTCAGCTATAGGGGAGATAATGCAGCAGCAGAAGCATCTGGACAGTCAGTTTCTGTCCAAAATCCGACAACAGGAATGCAGACAGATTCAACACAACATTCAGATCAGGGTTCAAGCTTGAATCAGGATATGATGGATGCTATGGATAGTGATGAATATGATGAGACACCTAGAAGATTCAGGAGTCTAAATGAGATATATCAACACCCTCATGTTGTGAATTTAGACTCAGATTCAGATGATGAAGGAAACAATTCTGATGGGGAAGATAATGCAGTGGAGATAGCTGCACTACTTACAATGATGGAAGAACCTACATGTTTCAGTGAGGCAATCACAGATCCAAATTGGGTGCAAGCCATGGATAATGAAATGCATTCAATATGTAAAAATGGAACATGGCAACTTGCCACTTTACCACCTGGACAGAAGTCAATTGGGCTCAAGTGGGTTTTCAAACTCAAGAGAAATGTAGATGGTGAGGTTGTGAAGTATAAGGCCAGGTTAGTGGCCAAAGGGTATGTGCAACAACAAGGTGTTGATTTTGATGAAGTATTTGCTCCTATAGCAAGGCTAGATACTATCAGAATGATATTGGCCTTAGCAGCAAATAGGGGATGGCAAGTTCATCATCTTGATGTCAAGACAGCTTTTCTGAATGGAGATTTAGAAGAAGAAGTGTTTGTAGTACAACCTAAGGGATATGTTGAGAAAGGCAAGGAACAGATGGTTCTGAAGTTAAGTAAAGCCCTATATGGACTGAAACAAGCTCCAAGAGCCTGGAATATCAAGCTTGATAAGACTCTGAAGATGCTTGGTTTCAGAAAATGTGCTAGTGAACCTGCAGTATACAGGAGAGGGATTGGAAAGAGTGCAGTAGTACTTGGTGTATATGTTGATGACTTGATTGTGACTGGTGAAGATGTTTCAGAGATTGAAAAGTTCAAGAAACAGATGACTTCATAGTTTGAAATGAGTGATTTGGGCCTACTATCATACTATCTTGGAATTGAGGTAGATCAATTAGAAGATCATGTCACAATTAGGCAGACCAGCTATGCAAAGAAGATACCGACTTAGTTTGGTATGGGGGATTGCAACCCAGCAAAGTTTCCAATGGATCCTAGCATGAATCTTGATGCAGACAAACAGGGGGAGAAAATTGATGCAACTGAATACAGGAGGATAATAGGTTGTTTGAGGTACTTGTTGCACACAAGACCAGATCTTTCTTACTCGTCGGCATGGCAAGCAGGTTTATGGAAAATCCAACCACAAAAGAGGTGCAGTGAAGCAGGTCATGAGATATTTGAAAGTGACTTTGAACTTTGGTTTAGTCTATGTACAGAACAAAACTGAAGAAGTACTAATTGGGTATTCTGACAGTGATGTGGGTGGTGACCTTGTGGGTAGAAGGAGCACTGGTGGTATGGCATTCTATTTGAATGAGAGTCTAGTGACTTGGTGTTCTCGCAAGGAGAAGACAGTGGCATTGTCATCATGTGAGGCAGAATTTATGGCACCAACAGAAGCAGCAAAGCAAGCCTTATGGCTAAGAACATTGCTTGGAGAATTGACTGCAAAGAAAGCCAGCAGGGTGACATTGTTTGTTGACAATAATTCAGCTATAGCCTTGATGAAGAATCCTGTATTTCATGGCCGTAGCAAGCACATTGACATCAAGTTTCATTTCATTCGTGAGTGTATTGAGCGTGGGCAGATCTTGGTGAAAAGGGTCTGCACAAATGAGCAGAAGGCAGATGCTCTGACCAAGTCACTGAATGCAGTGAAGCTAGCAGTGATGATGTACTTGCTGGGAATTCGTGAGCTGGTCTCACATCGTGCTTAAGGGGGAGTATGTTAGTGTAAGCATGACGTGTTCCCAGATGGAGGACATGCTGTGGTGGAGTTGGTTAAACAAGAATCGCAGCAGAATTCAAATGGGAGCGTTGGCGGGAACGGTTGCTGGAAGACTGCGTCTGACAGTTTGTTTTAGCCGACTTGTATCTGTGTTTTATTTGAATTTGAATGTTGTAAGTGTGCGTTTGAACTACTGGTATAAGTAGCAGGGAGTTTGAGGAGAGTGTGTGCGCTTCCACCACTTTGTAATCGTGTCTTGAACACTTGTGATCTGAGGTTAAAAGGGGAGCCGACGCCCTGTCGGTTTCTGGGTGAACTGTGTCCGTTCTTCAGTGTTCTTGAGTGTTCCTGATCTTGATTTGTGCGCAATCTTGTGTTAGGCTTAGACACCGTGTGTTCCTGATCTCGATCTTGTGATTGTCGATCATGTCCCAACAGACGTGGAGTTGAACGACGACGGCGTTGGGGTTGCTGCAGCAGGAGGAGGACGCCGCGGCGGCCGTGTACCAGGGCGGCAGCTGGCGGCGGGAGAACGCGTACACCTTCTTACATGACCCCACGGGGTTCTCAGGGTGCTGCAGCAGGAGCGTGTTGACGAGGGTGGCGCCGACGATGCCGGTGGACCCGACGACGAGGGCGACTTTCTCTGGCTCTGGTTCCTCGTCAGGCGCGGCATCAGTCCCTTCGCACTCCATGTTATGTTCTACTTCTTCTTGATCGCAATCGGAACGGGCGATGTGGGAGTGGGATGGGAGCGCCATCGGCAGCAAGCGAGCTAGGAGAGCAGGTGCAGGAGGTGAGTTGGGTTCTGGGTTTTGTGCGTGGGGACTGGGGAGTGGCCGATTGGGGGTGGCCAACGAAGCGTGAGTGTGCCCGTAGCGGTGGCTTTTTGGCTTTATTTCTACACTCTAGTCATGAGTTCGGACTTTGGACGTCAAAGAATTATATTTTCTATCCACTCAAGGCCAGTGATAGTTTTGTTCATCATAAAGTATTGTGTATGTCTTTGTTTTTATATTTTTATATTAAAAGTATTGATTTTTTAATACTTTGAGTGATATAATGGAAAATCTTCTATATAAAATTCATAGGAAAAAATAACCGCTTTTAGATTAGCACATGTTATGTATGATAATAAAATTATAGAAAACCATAGTCGCAACTCTCCAAGATAAGTTAGAACACAGAGAAGATATGGTGTTGTGATAGCTAACTCACATGACTATCTCTTTCCACGACACTCAAAACAGTTATCTTTGCTAAATCACGTTGTGCGTGAAGGTTCTCATACCCTGTCATCAATGTATAAGGCCTATCGTTCCCTACGTATTTGTAAGCGCCATCTAATAGTTTGAGTGTGAAGTATAAGCATTATATGTCATAGGATTTACTAAGAGAGCAGTATTGTTAGTATGTTTGCAAAAATATATTATGTTTACCGATTCTATTATATTAAGAGCACACAATTATAGGAAAATTCTATACAAAAGAGAGAATATATAAAGCCTAAATTATCCAAATATCATAAAAGTAGTAAAATGAGATCTATGTAGTAAATATGGAAAGTAAAAAGAGAAAAAAAACTAGGATAAATATAAGAGCATCTTGAATTTCTACATGATTATTGTGAAACGGATGTCCGTTCCTTATTGATAGAGGGGACAACATCTTGTATCCTAGAAGCCAGGCCTACGCGAGAGAAGAAGCATGAGTCTGAGATCGTGGTATGGCTCTCCCTCTTAGAGAAAAGGAGGATGAGAGCTGGAGAAGTATGAGGCTTGGCTTCCCATAAGAGAAAAGGTGGAGGGGGTTATGCCAATAAGTCTCTCTACTTTAATTTCATGTCATCTTTTGGACATGTTTGAATAAGAATGTGTCAAGTTGATCCTTAAAGACAAAGAGTGAAACATCTCCTTTTTTAGAACCATTTAAATAATAATAAAAAATATCATATTTTTGGGAATTTATAGTTTAACATCTGTTCTAAGTGATAAACATAAAACACATACATATTTGTGGTGTCATCGTCCCTAGCACCCCTTGAGCTTAGGATGTAAACCCATCATTCACATCAAGCATCATATGCTCCAAGTCATACTCGGACTTGGACGTCCATAAAATTTAGTTATTCATACTCTAGGCTAGTGATACCATGGTTTTTTTAGTGATAGTTTTGTTCTATATAAAGTATTGGTAGAAGTCTTTGTTTTACATGTTTCTAAGAAATACTTTTTGTACTTTTTTGTGATAATTGAAAAGTGTTCTATATAGAATTTATAGGGGAAACTTTTAACCATATTTAGATTACCATACACTACTGTTTGGGATTTTACAGCCAAGGGATATAAATGATTTGTTCCACAATTGGTCTAAATTGGGAAATAAAAAGTATAATACATTCTTATTATCAGCAGCATGTGCACTTTGTTGGGCAATTTGGATAAGGGTTTTACTACGATACACTCAAATGACTGTGAGTCGTTCATTCGTTCTGATCGGACGGCTACGATCATCTATTACCTCCTAAGAGGTAATATATTTATTAATTTTTTATTTTATAGCAAAAGCTAAATAAGGAATATTTTAGATATAAAAAATCATGTCTAGATTTGATTGATGCATATGTGATTTGGAAGATATCTGGTCTCCTCGTCATGCACAATCTTGCATACCAAGTACGTGTCCAGGCAATGAACGTGTCACGTGTGATGAAATTTATGTACATAAGTGCCCAACATATACATGTCCAAGTATAAGAAATTTTACGTGCATACGAAACATTACATAGTCACTTTACACGTGCTCTGCATATGTAACGAATATATAGTTTATTAGAAAGCTACTAGATTATGAAATATAGTTTTCACCGAGTCAGTAGTATTTGTAACATGTTTTTTCAGAACGCTAAAGTTTATGTAACAATATGTTGGTGGATTTCTTTTGTACATGTATTTTATTTTATAAGTGAATATGTAACATATTTTTCATGCAAACTGTCAACGAGGAACCAAGAACGATGCCCACGGAAAAAGGAAGGAGGACCGTGCTTTTCTCCCGTGATGAGACGATTTCCAATGTTTCCTTTTTTGTTTCTTAGATTAATTATAATTTATTAATTCAAAAAATCTAGAAAATCAATGGCTGAGATTCGTTTGAGGTATTACCTCCTAGGAAGTAAAATGTGTACCGTAGCATTGCTCTTTAGATAACTAGGAATAAGGTGGTTTTTGACAAATGCAGACCCAAATCTCTTTTGCAGGTACTGTTTCGAGGAACACATTGGCTACGTCAATGGGCAAATTTGCAGCGGCATGATGATCTCAAAGATCAAATGACCTATGTGGCAGTGGCACACTACCTAGATACATCGGTTTTGGATTTCTTCGGCTCTAATGGATGGTTATCGCAAAGTCATGTTGGTTTTGTTTAGTCAAGAACCTTTATCGTTTCATTTGTGTGTGTGTGGTTGTAAGTTTTACTACAACCAAATTTAGTGTTCGTACTGGAGTTTGTAATTTTTGGCCTGATTATATCCCTAGATAGATGAAGTCGGATATTATATCCTTTATCTAAAAAAATGTATGTTGACAGTCTCTACAACAAATGAAATTGTCAACTTCAACTGCTTAAATCCTTAAAATCAAACACCGTCATAGGTTTAGAGGCTTTAAACTAACGAATTCCACAAGTCTTGGTGAATATTTGCATGTAGGCTAATTTAACCATTATATGGGCCAAAGTAGACCATAATATGTCAAGTAATTTAGATGAGTCGTGACGAAATCAACTCAAAAGGGCCTCTAGCACAAGACAACCCACCGAAGATGTAAGTGAATGGATCATAGGTGGGGTCTACCGACCCCAACACTAGGTCGGACGACTTTTGGGCTTCTCCTGTCAGCCAATCCTTTGACATGAAGCCTCCACTGCCATTGAGGATCAATCTTGACCAGCTTTTGTGTAAGTTCAAATTAAGAGATGAGATGGAGCTATTACAAGGATTCATGGGCCCATAATGTGCCTATTGTCCCTTATAAAAGGATCACCAAACCCTTCCAGAAGGAAGATGACAATTGAAGAGAAGAATAGTCCTCTAAAGTAGGATATATTTTGTACATAGAAAATAGTGAGATAGAGATTGAGTGAAGAGTTTGGAGGAAGTGTCAGATTTGTCGATGCTACTTCTATGACTTGTACCTTGGTGGATTCAAATTCCTCCGAGCCTACATTTGAGATAACTTTATTAATCGATTTCTGATTCAAAGTAGTTTTGTGCTTTGGTGTTTATCTGGATCACAACTCTTTTGAGTGCTTTAATCCTAGGTTGCGGGATTAAGGTAGTAATCATTAGTGTAAGTGTGGTGCTTTGACTCTAGGTTGCTTGTGTATGCTCCCATGTATTCCGAAACACATGGAAGACCATGTAGAGTGACAACTGTGTTGGTCCTTTCTAACCCACCTCCTGTTTGCAGGACTAATAGGACCCGATTGTGAGTGAAGACGCATATTTATCTACACTCTTCTTTAGTAATGTCTCTTAGTGAACACTTGAATACAACACTAATTTAAGTTAGAAGTTAAAAGCCTTAAAAGTGTTCTCTTACATTTGTATTTATCCTAACCTTGTTTCTATCCTTGGTTAAGTTAGACATTAGTTAATATCCCACATTTCCCTATGGATATGATATTGGATCCCACATTCGTATTTATCCTAACCTTGTATCTATGAGCTTCCGGATTTTTCTACATGCACCTACATGTGTCAACAATGTATGATAATAAAGTTATAGAAAATCACATAACATACAGCTTGGAGTCACAACTCTCCAAAATAAAAGTTACAACAGCCAGAAGATATTGTGTCGTAATGTGATAGCTAACTCACATGACTATCACTTTCCACGACACTCAAAACAGTTACCATTGCCAAATCACGTTATGTGTGAAGGTTCTCATACTCTAACATCAATTTATAAGACCTACCATCCCTCTTCGTATTTGTAAATATGATATCATAGTTTGACTGTAAGATATAAGCTTTATATGTCGTAGGATATACTACAGGAGTCATACTACAAATATGTCTACAAAAATATTTTATGTTTATAAATTCTATTATACGAGGAGTACACAATCATATGAAAAATAAAAAATATGAAGCCTAAATTAGCCAAATATCATAAAAGTAGAAAAGGAGGAATCTATGTAATGGTAAGTATGGAATGTAAAAAGGGAAAGATTTTACCTTAAAGAAAAGTAGATATAAGAGTCTTTAATTTCAACAGGATTATTGGGAAGCGGATGGTCATTCTTTCTAGATAGATAGGGCAACGTCTCGAATCCTAGAAGCCCACACCTTAAGGTTTGAAGGCCTACGCGAGAGAAGAATGAGGCTAAGACCATGGGTAAGGCTCCCTATCACAGAAAAGGAGGATGGGAGTAGGAGAATGATTTGGTTACTACAATGGGCTGGCTTCCCATTGGAGAAATGTCAGAGAAGGGTTGCATTCCTATCAGGCAAAAGGCGGAGATGGTTATTCCTACAAGCCTCTCTACTTTTGAGTCCATCTTTTGGACATGTTTGAATAAGAACATATCAAGTTGATCCTTAGAGACAAAGAGTGAAACATCTCCTTTTTTAGAACCCACAATTTAATATATCATATGTTGGGGATTTATAGTTTAACATATTTTCTAAATTATAAACATGAAACACATATTTACGACATTATCATCCCCAAACACAATTTATCTTAGGATGGAAACCCATCACTCATCTCATCATGCTAGAAGTCATTCTCGGACTTACATGAAACTAAGACATTTCAGTATGATTTGCATTGGCCAACATTCCAACTATGGTTGTTTATGCATTCTGGACTATGGTATGCAAGGGTAAGTCCTATCACGTAGCTCTAAGTTATTTTAACATTAGCAAGTATGTTGTATTATAAGTGTATCAAGGTACCATCCTAAGCTCCTTATGTACATCCACCCATCCTACATTCACACTACTTATCCACTCTCCTCACCACCATGCTCTTTAGTCAGAAAGGAAAACCTTTTTCCTTTCTTTCCACAACGGCCTCATGTTAGACCATAGCCAACTAGGGGAAGAAAAGCACATGGCATTCACTAAACTGTCAAGTAGCAACATAGGAATGTCCTTAATTGTAGACGTTGGCATATGTATAGATTTGACTCTATAAATATGCAAATTTATATCCACAAGGGTGGCATCACTAGTGGAGCCTCGCCTAGGTCATATATGGATGGAAAACTAGCTATTGCGGTACCACCCTGATCACAGATGCTTATGCATAGACACGTGAAATGCCTAACTATGAGAATGTTGAGGCCCACATGTGATTAGGGAATTTGGCACAATGGTGTCTGTCGAAAGCACCTATGGTGACTTCATCAATATTGAGATATATTGGCTTAGTTTTTGTAGAGATGCTCATAGAGACAGGGTATGTACATGCATTAGTTCATAGGAGTGAATGTATCAACATATATGAGTGTATTCTAGTCTCTATCATGTTATTTGCTTGGCCATACGTCTATTCATATTAATAGAATAACATGATGGTTCTACAAAAGACCTAGAAAAAATCATAGGAGGAAGTTGTGGTGAACTAAGCGATTCATCTTATGAGATTAAGTAAGCTAAGAGTTTGTTTGGCTGCATTTTAAAGGTCAGTTTGGTAAGGCTCCGACTCCTTTTGTGAAGCAACTTCTCTAGTAGAGTTAAAGTTTGTTTTATAAAATGTTTGGCAAAAATGTCTCTAGTTATAATAATTTCTGTCGCGTTTCTGAGGAGTTGGGAGATGACCATTTGACATGGGTCCGCATCAATAGCCACAAGAAGCCGGAGCGCCATGCCAAAGGGGTCCTAAATCACCCTGATCTGGTGTATTAAGGTGGAAAATTAACTATTTTCTAATATAATATGAATTAGGATGGATTATAGTACATCCAAACGAGATATAATGGTTCAAGATAGGGGTGGACAAAATATTTCTAATATGAAACATCCCCTGTTGTTCTTTGGTTACTTATATAAATCAGGCCACCTGGATTTTGAACTTTTCTTCTAGTGATGTGGACCCAGCCTTGTTGGTGGAGGACTGGCCCAACCAAATGTCCTGATAAATAACGGGTCGTTTTCACAATGAATAAGACTACTTGGGCTGTTTTTTAACGAAAGGAAATACGTAAATAATTACGGATAAATGGGCCGACCCAACCAGGCATGGCGACAACAAGCAGCAAATTAGTTCAGTTGATGGGTTAGGTTTAATTGGGCTGAGCAGTAGTGAGTTTCTCCATACCATTTTCTACCGTGACAGGTTGGAGTCGTCGTCGTCAACGTAGAAAATGGCTGGAGGAGCAGATTTTCCATAGGACAGGATGCATGTATACCAACTTGAGGCGTTAGGAAATCGGGGGCAGTAGCTGGAACCAAGAAATCAATTGTATTGTACAGGACAAGTATTGTGCACGCTAATTCCCGGCTCTTGTGACGCGCGCACACACAAATACTGTAGACGATAGACGATTGCTCTCAAGGTGGGTCCGGGTTTTCCTCCTGCCATCGATGGGAATTGTGAACCTCAAACATAACAACTGGACCATGAACAGGAGGCCTGACACGATGAACAGGAGCCGCGTCGGATCCGAATCGGCTCACTGTCGCACGACAAAAAACAAAAAAAACAAACAAAAGCACCGCCCCCGGCCCGACCGCGCAGCGCAACACACGTTAGACCCAGGCACGCAACAAGCAACAGCGAGCGAGGCAAGGCAGGGTCCCCTCCCCTCCTGCTCTGCTCCTCCCTCCCGAATCCCGATCCCAGCCTAGCCTCCCTCCTCCCTCCCGCCCGCCGCCGCCGCCAAATCACCACAGCCCCCGGCCGCGATGAGCTGGTGGTGGACGGGCGCGATCGGCGCGGTGAAGAAGCGGCAGGACGAGCAGGCGGCGGCCGCGGAGCCATCCTACCAGAGCGTGGCCCTCGTCGTCGGATCCACAGGCATCGTCGGAACATCCCTCCTCGACATCCTCCCGCTCGCCGACACCCCAGGCGGTCCATGGAAGGTCTACGCCGTCTCGCGGCGCGCGCTCCCGCCCTGGTCCCCTCCCCCGTCCCCGGCCGTCACCCACCTCCACCTCGACCTCGCCGACGCCGCCGCCGTCGACGCCGCGCTCAAACCCCTCACCGACGTCACCCACGTCTTCTTCGTCGCCTGGACCAGCCGTCCCACCGAGGCCGAGAACCGGGAGGCCAACGCCGCCATGCTCCGCAACGTGCTCTCCGTCGTCGTCCCCAACTGCCCCGAGCTCGTCCACGTCTGCCTCCAGACCGGCCGCAAGCACTACATCGGCCCATTCGAGGCCATCGGCAAGATCCCAACCCCGGACCCGCCTTTCACCGAGGACATGCCGCGCCTCGACTGCCCCAACTTCTACTACGACATGGAGGACATCCTCTTCCACGAGGTCGCTCGCCGCGACGGCGCCGTCAGCTGGTCCGTCCACCGCCCTACCACCGTCTTCGGCTACTCCCCCCGTAGCGCCATGAACCTCGTCGGTAGCCTCTGCGTCTACGCCGCCATCTGCCGGAAGGAGGGCGCCACGCTGCGGTGGCCTGGCTCTCGGGTCACCTGGGAGGGATTCAGCGACGCCTCCGACGCTGACCTTATCGCCGAGCACGAGATCTGGGCCGCCGTCGATCCCTTCGCCAAGAACGAGGCCTTCAATTGCAGCAACGGGGACATCTTCAAGTGGAAGCAGCTGTGGCCGGTACTCGCCGCTCACTTCGGGGTCGAATGGGCTGGCTACCAAGGGGAGGACAACAGGTTCAAGCTCGAGGAAGCCATGGCCGGGAAGGAAGCCGTCTGGGCCGAGATTGTCAGTGAGAATGACCTTATAGCGACGGAGCTTGACGAGATCACCAATTGGTGGTTCGTCGATGCCGTGTTTGCTGTCGAGACACAGCACCTGGACAGCATGAACAAAAGCAAGGAGCATGGCTTCCTGGGCTTCAGGAACACCGTCACCTCTTTCAACACATGGATCGAGAAGATGAAGGTCTTCAAGATTGTTCCCTGATTCGTCCCTGCAGCAATTCAGTTCTCTGCTGTTGCTTTTGCATCCTTCGGCCCCTTGCTATTCTGCCCGTTTATCAACTTCCAGGCATCTTGTAATTTAGTTCCATTTCATACATTTTGCTATCTTTGCCAGGTTTGCATGTTGTATATTGTTGTATACTAGGAACAAATAAAGATGTTCAACACATTGCAAATAAGTTATTCTTGTTCAGCTTCAGTTTGATTGAAGTTGTGTGTGTATTGATTTGAATCACAAACTGAATGTTTTCGTCACGAGTATTGCTTTATCTGTGAATCACTTGGTACATCAATCAATTTTGTTTTACCCCATTTGTAGTGCATTCTTGTAAGGCTGCTCCGGTTCTTCGGTTCGTGCCCTTTGTCTGTTATTGTGGATCCCTTCCTTTAGTCACATTATCTAGAGATGGGTCTGCACGTTGAGAAGTCACTGAAATCTTTCGTTTTGGTGTTAATAATCAGTGCCTTGCTTGCTTTCATTTATTTATTCTTTCTTGGTGATTATATGGAAGCAAAGGAATACAAAACGGCCTTATTACAAGAAAAGGGAGACAACCGAGCACAGAACCAAAGCCTTGCAAGAATGCAGTAGGTTGCAGTAACTGATAACACTAGCTGCAGCAAGTCTTTCCCTGCTACACATTTTCCTGGAATTTGGTCTCTACAAGCGACATTGTTACTCTTCTGTGTCATATACGAGGCCAGTTTTGCCTCGGATGCCCCATCTTTTTGGTCCAGTTTTTCTTTTTGCATCGAATGGGGTGGAAAACCTGTGGCGCAAAGCTTGATTATTGCAGAGCTATTCTCATCCATGTCTCGTCTTTCCTTGTCTTGAGCTCTGAATTTCAAGTGGTCCAATTGAGTTAGTAGTTGAAGCTCAAGGAGGAAGGCACATCTTCTTTGTGCGCTAATTCTGATTACGATTGGTGGTTGTCAGCATCTTTGACAAGTCGCTGATTGGCTCTTCAAAATCTGATTTGGGTTCTGCTTACTTCCGACAAAGCAGAGAGAGACACGGCACAGCTAGGCTGCTCTTCAATCATGGACCTCTGTTGTTCATCTAGTATTATAAGTAGTATTCCGCAACAGAAACTCACGTTGCTTGGTACGTAACATTCTTCTTCCATTCCGGATGCGGATGAATTATCGAGGACCCATTCCTGATGACGGAGGTGGCTTGTGATAATCATAGGAATATGCTGGTGTCCAGTGGGGATCCTGTCATTGGTAAATCGGCATGTGAAGAATTGCTGTGCTCCAGGCTAGGCGCTGCCATACGCATGGAATGGTGGTGTTAGGCGTGGGGCGTCGAGTTACTGCTATTTTGCTCTACATACAATCCGCGTTCAGTAATCACTAATCAGTATGAATATGAACCATCGCTTCATGTTCTTGTTTCCAGGCCAGAAAGGCTACTGGGCTGGGTCTGCAAAATTGGGCTACATTAGTTTAGCCCATTACAAGTGTAAGTTTTTATTTTCTTTGAGGATTTTTACATGTAAGTTTTGTGTGCACGCGCACGTTTTTGTCCAAATAGCTGGTCTAAAAAAGGAACAAACTGCTCGCCGAACCAGTTTAGAAAGATGAATCGAACATATGGAATTTCCTTATTAAAGAAAAATAAAGAAGACAACACATCAAGTTGTTTTAGAAAACACGTTTTCTACATTTCAGGTGCCCTGAATTTTAACAAGATTTTAGGCAATACTCAAAAAAAATTATCACTTTTGTGATTGTTATTTGTTGTTGTGCTGTAACACATCAAAAATTTATTCTTGTCTGACTAAAACAAGGATTCTGATTCTGAGGGTGTAGGCCAAGGGTGACAGACTGCTAAAACAAAAACTAAAAGACATAAGAAGAACCACCTGGTGGTAGCAACCAGGGCAAGTAAGAGGGTTGCCAGAGATGAAGTTTCTATGATGGAAAAGGCTACTAGGAGGGCTTTAGCTAAAGATGAGATATCAGGTATGTCTACACAGAATACATTTATTGTCCTTAATAATACCCCTGATTCCTTGTTGCATTTGGTTTTATCTGATTTAGATATTGAGTCTACTAACATTGAGGAACAGCTAAACATTTTCAAACTAGAAGAACTAACTAGAGCCAAATTAGCTAAAACCATGTATAACAAGTATCTAGAGTCTTTGCATAACAAATCTGCTCCTCAAAATGAGGACGACTTAAAGGACCTTACCATGGATGCTATCGCTAATGAGTCAAGGGGAGTGGATTCACAGGCCATGGAGGTATCTGTGGATCATCCTGAGCTTTTTCTTGGTTCCAAAAATCCTGCAGGTTAAAGATGAGAGTTCTTTTTTGGAATATTAGAGGGTTAGGGACGTCTCATAGAAGGAAGTTTGTTGCCAAACATGTTCTTCAAGAGGATCTAGACATAGTGGCCATACATGAGACTATTAAGCAGGATTTATGTGACTGGGAGCTGAAAGAGATGAATGCTAACAGGACTTTTCTTTGGTTTTGGATTTCTGCAAGAGGGCATTCTGGTGGTTTAGCTGTAGGGGTCAATCCGGATAAATTTGAAATAGAGGACAACAAATGTCTACATTACAGTCTTTGGGTTTTGGTGAGGAATAGAGCAACTAACTATAGGTTTTGGGTGGTTAATATCTATGGTCCGGCTCAACATGAATTTTTCGCAGACTTTATTAAGGAACTGTATGAGAATTGTTTTTCCCAAAACCTTCCCCTTCTCTTGGGGGTGACTTTAATCTGATTAGGAGCAATAGAGATAGAAACATATATCAAGGTGACCAACACTTGATGGACCTTTTCAACAACTTCATTGGCTCCCTACAGTTGAGAGAAATTTTCATTAGTGGTCCCAAATTCACTTGGTCTAATAAACAGAAGGATCCAGTGCTGATCAAACTTGATTGGGTCTTGGTTTCTATCTCTTGGGAAATGAATTTTCCCACCTGTTTTGCCTAGGCTAAAGCCAGAATTGGCTCTGACCATTGTCCTATTTTGCTGGATCCTGGTGAGCAGGGAACTACCAGACCAAGATACTTCTTCTTTAATGAACAATGGTTAGGTCATAATGGTTTTAACAAACTAGTTCAGGATAAGTGGGGCAAGTTGAAGGAATCACTTCTTCCTCAGTCTTACTCCCTAGACAGATGGCATGGGTGCTTGCAGAAGATGAGACTTTTTTTTGAAAGGATGGAATTTAAATTGGATAGGAAAGCAAAGAGCTATAAAGAATAATCTAGAAAAAAAGTTCAAGACTTGGATCTGCTAGCTGAAACTAGATTGTTATCTTTTGATGAATGGGAAGAAAGGATCTCTTTGGAAGGGGATTTGGACATGATGTATGCTTCAGAGGAGATATATTGGAAGCAAAGAGTGGGGAACAAATGGATTATGCTAGGTGACTCTAATACCCACTTCTTCCATCTCTGTACCAATGGCAGAAAAAGGAAAAACTCTATTTTTGTCTTAGACTCCGATCAGGGTGAGATTAGGGGTCAAACTGATATCACTTCACATATTGTTTCCTACTACAAAACCTTTTTTTGGAAATAGTGAACACTGTAGCCTTACTCTTAGCTCTAAATTATGGCCCTCAAACCTTAAGGTGAGACCTGAGGACAAGGAACATATGGTTAGGAAGTTTGAGAGTAAGGAAGTAAAAAATATCATCATGGAGATGAAAGTTAACTCTGCTCCTGGCCCTAATGGTTATGGGGTCTCTTTCAAAACTTTCTGGGAGCTCATAAAGGAGGATATAATGGCTTTATTTGAAGACTTCCATAAGGGGCACCTAGACATTAAAAGACTAAACTATGGGGTGATTACCTTAGTCCCAAAAATCAAAGAAGCAAATACTATAAAGCAGTATAGACCTATTTGTCTCCTGAATGTGGACTTCAAATGGATAACAAAAGCTTTGACAAATCATTTAACACCTGTTGCTCTGAAAATTATTGACAAAAACCAAACAGGTTTTATCAAAGGCAGAAACATACTAGAGGGTGTGGTAGTTTTACTTGAGGTCCTTCATGAACTTAGAAAGTCCAAGGCCCAAGGTCTGATCATGAAAATTGACTTTGAGAAGGCTTATGATAGGGTCATATGGCACTTTTTAGAGCAAACAATGTTACAGAGAGTTTTCACCCACAATCGGTTAATTAGGTGATGAGCTCTGTCAGAGGGGGCAAAGTCTATATCAATGTGAACGGGGAGAGAAGCAATTATTTCAACACCTATAGGGGGCTGAGACAGGGGGATCCTCTTTCTCCCATACTCTTCAATTTAGTAGCAGATGTCCTTGGGATTTTGCTTGATAAAGCTTGAAAGTACATGTTTGGTTTTGGTAATTGAGTGACAACTTAGGTGGACTAATATGTGTTTAATGTGAGACGCACATATGATTTAGTCCTTAGGTACACAAGTGTGAGCAACCAATAAAGTCAAGGTGGAGAGATGTCTTGTGTATATTGATGGTGCTCAACTTGATGATGAAGGAGTTTATTGTAGTAGTTTGCCGCTGCTGCGTGCTGGTGTCTGGCTTGGGTACGTGTACAGAGATTTCTGGCCGGGACGGCGTCGCATCCTGGAGCCCGTTGCACAAGTGTACGCGTACTCGCATGTCGGTGTGGTTGGCGTAGGAGTAGCCGAGTAGCAGGAGATCCATCACACCGTAGCTAGGTTTTTTCTTATAGAAGACTTGTCCGCCGTCTACGCAATTAGATTAGATCAATAAGTAGCCACGACGGCGACGATGCGGCGGCAATGTGCCACTCCACCAGTCTTAATTGAACGCGTTGCATTGCCATCGTTCCGTGTCCTCGTCAGCTTTGGCCTTTGCGGGACGCTTTAATCACCCAGCTTTGTCTTGCAGGCTACTCAATTCCGTTTCCGGTTTGTTATTATAACGTTGGCACGCGCGGATTACAGTTTTGTTTGCATGCGTACGTGCTCAGGATTAGCATGACGTGACGATGATGACAACAACAACTACTACAATGTGTACATTCAAGAATTTGTAGCACAGTTTTTAGCATAGACACACTCGATTACGTACAGTTTTAGTGAACTGATCAAGATGATGCGATTCCTAACTGATGATGTAGCCGTTGCCTTCTCTTCTCTGCCGTCGGTGCTTCACGCTGAATATCCCGAGATGATTAGGCACCATGCGTGCCACATTTCTGTTATGATCATAACCACACCGCTTGCTTGCTGGTTGCTACAATGTCACTGTACCAACCTATATTATTAGTCAGTCAGTCACACACAACTCTTTTAACTATACGAGTAATCCGTGTTAGTTAGACAGTATCAAAGCTAACCTAGCTACAAGCTCCTACTATATACCATGTGCATCATTACCATGTGGCATGTGTGGACCAAAAGTGCAAAAACCACAAACAAGTAAAATAAAGGGTCGAAAAAACAAGCAAAGGCTCGCTAGAATGATCGGCAAACGGTTGAACCGTTACTGTCATCCTAGAGGAATATGTAACGGAAGGCTAGGTGTTCAAGGAAAGAATGATCCATCGCTAGCTCCTGTTGCGCGTCCACACATGTGTAGGAGTACGTAATGATATAGGTCACTGTTGTTGCAATGATGATATGATACAGCACCATCTTTTTTTTTCAGCCTAATTTGTTGAACCATTGGTGCCCACTTCCAGGTTCCAGCTAAAACCGGCCGCTCTGATCAAATGATTTCATCTCATCTCAAATTGATAAGTATCTTCCAAGTATGTTAGGATTCAACCCAAGGTTAATTAGAGACCTCTGTGTGAATTTGGTCTCTCGAACAAGATTTGTAGTATTGCAATAATGCAATCTGACGAGTCTATGCTAGCAATCCTTTTAGATTCTTGTACCTCTGAACACGGCAGCTGGTTTGGGCTTTCAGATGACTCACTGAAAAGTTTGGATTCTGGTGTGCTGTGTTAGGTAGAGAAACCCCGAGGAGTACACGACAAAGAGAATCGGATCATCTGATCGCGACGGACAATCTACTACTATCTTCCCATGTTTCACTAGTTCATTTTGTTTTCTAAGACGTCGTAGCAAATTGCATACTAGCCTTAAACATGTGCTGTGTCAATAACAAATGGTACTCCAAAGAAGTACGAACCTCTGTTTCATTTTCATATGAAAACACGATCATCTCATGCCCTCCTATCAGAAGCACCACTTCGCACTGGAAAGCAAGTAAACTGAAAATTGTACTGCTCGTCACAGAAATTGTTCCATCTCTTGGAATGAGCAACCACACTTTCAGTTTCAGACGATGCGTAAGTGTTATTTGCTGGAAAATAAACGACGACAGAGACAGACTTGTACGTTTACTCTTCCTTCAAATCCTAGCTACTATTAATACCCTGATGCTCAAATTTTGGTGACAACACGAGCGTTCATGCATGATAAGACTGATCGTTGTGTGTGAAGATGGCCTGAACCTCCAACTGCTACTTGATGTTTACCTTTAGACGGCCAATTTGACATGAACGTGGACTTGATGAAGATGAATGTTCAGATCGTTAAGTGGCAACGAACACAAACGGAAGCACGGACATCGTTTTCCATCCAGCGTAGTACACTTTTTTTAGATTGGTACTGTAATTATGATTTCGACTGCATGCACGCCTTCGTGCCAAGTCTCTGTCAGAAGTCTAGTTCCATAGCTCCAGATCATTTTTTAGGTTGTGCACTGCACCGACGATTTCTTGGAATACGGGTGGATTCAGCCCAGTACAGTATCCGTGAGGGTGAGGCCAACGATTTCACACAGGGTTTGGCCGAAAATTATTTCATTTCTTTTCAATTTTTCCTCTTATTTTCTTTTCTTTTCCATATTGCAATAAATGAATACGGGATACTACAAATATAATACGGAGCTCTTATTTTAAGTCAGCTTTTAAACTTGTTTGGTTAGCCCGGATTCTACAAAGGAGCCAGCTAGGCTACATAATAATGGATTAGAGTGTTACATTCAACCCCCTAAGGGGCAACTCACCATATATATGTGGCAGACGTCTAAGATCATCTCTTGGTACACCTCTCCACTAGAACATGCAGCACGAATTCATGTTTTCATAGATAGGAATCGGGAAAAAGCCAAAATTTTCTCCCTCAATTTTATCGTGGGTCTAATTTTATCTCCTAAACTATAAAACCAGCAATCTTTCATCCCCAAACTCTGAAAACCATTTGTTTTATCTCTTGAGCAGTTTTGGACGATGATTTTACTATAGTGGCGGTGGTTTTGTATTTTCTTTTTGTTTATTTCAACTGAATCTTTAAAAAATTATAGTAAATCACAGAAAAATCATAAACTAGAAAATTCAATTTGGTTGGACTCTAGATCTATGCAGTAAACATATATTATGATATGGTATAATATAAATTATTTTTTGTTGGTCAGATTTATATTATGGCTAGAAAAAATGTATTAAAATTAAGGGAAGAGAAGTTGACTTTTTCCTCACATCACATGAGTCATCGGCCTATACTTACTAGTGGGCTACATTTTTCTCTTGCTTGAGCATGCCACATTGGGCTTCTACAGCCCAAATCACATGAGCCCATCCTGGCATTCAGACTGGACTTGGACCTAAGACCAACAGGCCCTTGGAACACGAAAAGGGTGGTCAGATTAACGCGGCATCGACTTGGTCTGGTCAACCAACTGCCGTCGTGCAAGCTAGAAGCTCCCCCAGTTGACTGGCTACCATGTGTAGTTTTCCATCCATCCATCCATGGCCTTTTCTCTTCCATAACCTCATCTCCCTTCAGTCGACGCTTCTCTCCTCCGATCCGATCATCCACTGCTGTGTGATGTGATTATTAGCATCTCTGTAGGCGGTCGCCGGTGAGAGAGTAGTCGATCGGGAGATTAGACCGCAACAATGGCAGAGATGGTCGGGTCCATAGTCGTCGGCGAGGTGGTGAACCGGACCTCCTCCTTCCTCATCAGCAAGCACACAGACCGTCTAAGCACGCGGGAAGGCATCGAGCGGCTGGAGATGGCGCACATCAAGATGGAGGCGGCGCTGGAGCTGTCGGGGCGCTGGCACCACGCCACCACGGACGCGTCGTCCCTGCTCCGGTGGCGCCAGAAGCTCCGGCGCGCCGCGGACGAGTGCGACGCCACGCTGCACCGGTGGAAGCTGCGGGAGCTGCAGGAGGAGGACGCCCGGGAGAGGCTGGCGCGAGCGCCGCTCCCGCGCCGCGTCGCGCACGCCATCCTTTGCTTCGTCTCGTCGCTCCTTCTGATGCTCCTCGCCCGCGGCGGCTGCGGCGACGACGAGTGCTCCCGCGCATGCGCCGCCGTCCAGAGGTTCGAGAGGCTCGCCAGCGGCGCCGCCGAGTTCCTTAGGTGCGTGGATTTCGGCAGCGCGTCGCGGAGGTACGGCGGCGCCGGCGCCGGCGCCGGCCTGTTCGGCTTTGCCTCCGTCGGTGGGAGGCTCGGCGAACACGCGGGCTACGAGAGGCTGCAGGGAGCTCCTCAGCAGCAGCAGCAGCAGCAGCACCGGTTCTTGGACGCTGCGCCGGCAAGTCCGGCGGAGCTTTGGGCGGTGGACAGCAAGCCCTGCCGTGCTTACGCCAAGCGTAGGCCGTCCGCCGGGAAGAAACTGCTGCTCGTGTGAATCATGGAGCTAGAACAGAAGGCAAATCTGCTCCGGTAGTTCCAGTCAAGTCAGCAGGGCCCACGTCACAGCAGCTCCTGGCAGGTGGGCTCCGGAAAGCGCGCGGTCACTCCATTTGACGTTCGCATCTGCGATGAAGGGGACAATTTTACGGCCCAACTTGTAGACCGTACTACCGGGGAAGTTCATCGAGTCTATGGTCAAAATCATCATGTTTACTGTTTTTTTCACGATTTCTGGATTGGGAAGTCTAAAGTCCGGCTGCCACTTTTGTATATTGTAGGCGTGTAGACATCCAGGCAGTACAAACGGATATAACGTAACATGTCCATATTTTCGGTGCTCAAATATATTCATTGACAGAATTGTTTCTTTCATGCGGTGTCAATACGACGACTAGTTAAGATTAGGGACAGCCAATTAGACACGGACCAATGGGTGCAAAAGGGCACAGCCCAAGCACGGCCCGATGGCCTGTTTCGACTCTACAGCACAAGCGTGACATAGGGGTGACGAGTGTTTGGATACTAATTAGAAATATTAAATATGAGTTAATTATAAAACTAATTACATAAGTCATAATTAATTTATGATACGAATCTATTAAGCTAATTAATTCAACATTAACACATGCCACATTGTCAAATCATGGACTAATTAGACATAATAGATTTATTGTATTAGGTGAAAATCAATTCATTCCTCATGTATATATTGATTAATATTAGCTTGATTAATTCATTCCATTCCATAAACTAAACTAAAAAAAGTTGAAACATGTATATATTTTAGGAAAATGGTTTAGATGTCTAAACCTATATAATTCATACGTTGTAAAAATCCATTCTCCCGAGAAGGACATCGTTGATAACTTTGTCACAAACCTCGCTTAATAAGAGTAACTCCATTAGACTATAAATTTTACTCTTTAAATATATATTTGGAGAGTCATTGAATGAATATTTTGTATAATTCTCATGTCTCCAACAAACTCTCCATTTTTTCTCCATACTTTAATAGTTAATTTTCTTGTGTGGAAAAATTATGAGAAAACTACCATATATTGCATTTAGAGACCAATTAGCTGAGAGAGAGAGAGAGAGAGAGAGAGAGAGATCTGGTTTTGAGGAGTGGAAAAGATGGAGAATGATTTAGTGAGTCTATTGAAGCATATTATTTTTTGGTTTGTTTTCTAAAATTTGTGATAAAGAGCTACGTAGAGTCCCTTCGAGATGCTCCAATGCCAATCAAACTGTATCTTTTATTCATTGGTGGTCCCATGAAGCTGTAACTTATTGTAAACTTTAGGCTGGAGCAAATGATCTTTTTTAGAAGAGGCTGCAGCAAATAATCTCATTCAGGCTAGAGAGAGACATTTGGAACAAAGCTATCACTAGGCCCAACAAGGGTATAAGGCCGGGCGTGGGCTCAGTGGTTTGACCCAGTTGGCTGCAAAGCAACAATACATTTTTTCTCAGGAAAACAATGTTCATTTCTTTCATATAGTATGACCGTAAATGAACTCCAAGTTCAGTTGGCAGTTTGGCACACAAGATAAAGTGAGAAAAACGTTTTTTTTTGTAAACCTGGAGAGTCAGATGTGTCCGAACCTATGCATATGCTATCACAGAATTAACGCACTGATAATGATATAAAACTCTCTTTTTTCAAGGAGCCACAATACACTCCCTAATTACAAAAAAGAACATCAGGGGGATCAAGGCAATACACTATTTCTATCATTTTTTCATAGTCTAATTTCCCTCTGGACTTCGTCGGTGTAATGCGCAATATGTATTGATTTTGCTGATTTGCCATGATAATATATACTTATCTGTTTTACAAATTCACATGTAGTACTTCCTGCGTCTAAAATTATAAATGTTTTGCTATTTCTAGATTAATTTGGAATGGAGAGAATACCCTGAATATATGCCATGCATCATCCCGGCTGCCTCTCATTACTGTGCTAGAAACATTTGGTGAAGGCAGGGAATCCCATCAGTAAACGGCCTGGCCTGCCATTAGTAAACGGCCTGGCCTGCCATTAATTAGCTGCGGTCTGCGGATCCAGAAGGATCAGGGAATCCAACCAGAGGCATGGAATTTGATGGAACTCTGCGTAAATTAGAGCTGGTCGGTCTCCATGCACGCATAAAACCAGAGACACCACCAGATCAACGTTGGCACTGCCAGAGCCAATCGTGCTACTGTAGTTTACATGCACCAACCCTTTTGTTTCTCTCCTGATTCTTGATGAGAAACTCAGACATCATCACAAATCTCAAGTATCATTAGCTAAAGAAAGCTGAAGATGCCAATCTAAAGGAAGTCTGCCAAAAAGAGCTCTACAATCCGACAGGTCGGATAGTTAACTAAATCCAAGAAGATCAAGATCTACATCTTCTCTTTGTTATGTACAACCGCATCAAAGGGAATGGATCGGTCGGATCTTCGTACACGATCGACACGCTATGAAAGTCACAAAGCCATGATAATTATTTGTGAAATGGGCACTTGCGAGCAAATATTTTTCTCTCGTACCCTGTTCCATATGCTACCGCATACTGTAACTTTTGATGCATTCAGACTTCAGAGTTCACAAGATGTAACGACTGTACAGTAGTATGTTATTAAGCAGTCACATCCTAGGTGAGCCGTTTGTGAATCTTGCAGACATGTTGGACCTACAGTACCGGTTCATTTTTGTGTCCTGACAAAACAACTAAAGAGATGGCTGCACCGTACATACTGTTGGACCTACAGTACTCTTTTTTTTTTGTGTGAAACGAGTAGGGTTTTCTCATTGGACGCAAGGGTGTGCATAGGATCGAGCACATACAGTATGTTCTTGTCCCCTTTCCCTTTTTTTTTCGAAGGAAGCAATTAAAAGTACTATACAAGATGTTAAAGACGGAGGCAAAGCGAGCGAGCGATTTGAAACAATGCACGAGGGTATCAAAAGGAGAATACCAGCTTGAGATTGATGGATAAAGAGGGCAGCTCAAAGACTAGAATACTAGTAGGGCGTGGTGATGCGTGATGATGGATTTGAGCCGGGGCCTGTCAAGATTAATCACTAGTATGTGTCCTGCAGGGGACGACGATATTTGCACTGTTGCACAAACAATCGAATTCAGGGATAGACGGACAGGTTATTAGTGCTAACATTGTATAGTCACCGTTTTCAGTAGGAAACTTTCATCGCCCTGTTGGATTGAGCTACTTCTACCCGATTTATCACCTATTTTATCTCTTTTCAGTTTTGTTATCCTGAAACTCCAGCGTTCCACATACTATAGGGCAGTAGTACTAGCATATTGATAGTGTAGCACGCTGTAACCTCTCTCTCTCTCTCTCTTTTATGAATAGACCAACTGATTATACAGAGTAGCTGTCATACACCTCGGCAAAAAATATAGTAGCCGTACAAACACCAGTATGGCATCAATGTGGGGGAGGGGAGAGGGGACTGTACTATAGCCCAGTCTCTACTACTACTGGTAGTGCTCATAATAATGCCAGTGTACTAGTGCTCATAATAATGCCAGTGTACTAGTGCTCAATGTGGAGTATGTGTTCGGGCTTAACATAAAAACATTGTTCGTTGGGTAAAAAGTAATGTTGAAGTAGTTTTTAGATAAGTTTTTTTATAAAATATATATTAAAAAATATTAATATTTATAGTATATAATTAGTATCATTAGAAAGATATTTATACCTAGTTTTTTTAATAAATTTATTTAAAGATATTAATGTTGTACATATTTTCTACAAATCAAGTTAAATTTATAACACAAACATAAGAATTTAACAGATATATTATAGGATGGATGGAGGACGTCAATAAAAACGTATTACCTTCGTCCCTAA
>CM039124.1:5119845-5207647 GCA_022036555.1 Microstegium vimineum | reverse complement strand
AATCACTAATCAGTATGAATATGAACCATCGCTTCATGTTCTTGTTTCCAGGCCAGAAAGGCTACTGGGCTGGGTCTGCAAAATTGGGCTACATTAGTTTAGCCCATTACAAGTGTAAGTTTTTATTTTCTTTGAGGATTTTTACATGTAAGTTTTGTGTGCACGCGCACGTTTTTGTCCAAATAGCTGGTCTAAAAAAGGAACAAACTGCTCGCCGAACCAGTTTAGAAAGATGAATCGAACATATGGAATTTCCTTATTAAAGAAAAATAAAGAAGACAACACATCAAGTTGTTTTAGAAAACACGTTTTCTACATTTCAGGTGCCCTGAATTTTAACAAGATTTTAGGCAATACTCAAAAAAAATTATCACTTTTGTGATTGTTATTTGTTGTTGTGCTGTAACACATCAAAAATTTATTCTTGTCTGACTAAAACAAGGATTCTGATTCTGAGGGTGTAGGCCAAGGGTGACAGACTGCTAAAACAAAAACTAAAAGACATAAGAAGAACCACCTGGTGGTAGCAACCAGGGCAAGTAAGAGGGTTGCCAGAGATGAAGTTTCTATGATGGAAAAGGCTACTAGGAGGGCTTTAGCTAAAGATGAGATATCAGGTATGTCTACACAGAATACATTTATTGTCCTTAATAATACCCCTGATTCCTTGTTGCATTTGGTTTTATCTGATTTAGATATTGAGTCTACTAACATTGAGGAACAGCTAAACATTTTCAAACTAGAAGAACTAACTAGAGCCAAATTAGCTAAAACCATGTATAACAAGTATCTAGAGTCTTTGCATAACAAATCTGCTCCTCAAAATGAGGACGACTTAAAGGACCTTACCATGGATGCTATCGCTAATGAGTCAAGGGGAGTGGATTCACAGGCCATGGAGGTATCTGTGGATCATCCTGAGCTTTTTCTTGGTTCCAAAAATCCTGCAGGTTAAAGATGAGAGTTCTTTTTTGGAATATTAGAGGGTTAGGGACGTCTCATAGAAGGAAGTTTGTTGCCAAACATGTTCTTCAAGAGGATCTAGACATAGTGGCCATACATGAGACTATTAAGCAGGATTTATGTGACTGGGAGCTGAAAGAGATGAATGCTAACAGGACTTTTCTTTGGTTTTGGATTTCTGCAAGAGGGCATTCTGGTGGTTTAGCTGTAGGGGTCAATCCGGATAAATTTGAAATAGAGGACAACAAATGTCTACATTACAGTCTTTGGGTTTTGGTGAGGAATAGAGCAACTAACTATAGGTTTTGGGTGGTTAATATCTATGGTCCGGCTCAACATGAATTTTTCGCAGACTTTATTAAGGAACTGTATGAGAATTGTTTTTCCCAAAACCTTCCCCTTCTCTTGGGGGTGACTTTAATCTGATTAGGAGCAATAGAGATAGAAACATATATCAAGGTGACCAACACTTGATGGACCTTTTCAACAACTTCATTGGCTCCCTACAGTTGAGAGAAATTTTCATTAGTGGTCCCAAATTCACTTGGTCTAATAAACAGAAGGATCCAGTGCTGATCAAACTTGATTGGGTCTTGGTTTCTATCTCTTGGGAAATGAATTTTCCCACCTGTTTTGCCTAGGCTAAAGCCAGAATTGGCTCTGACCATTGTCCTATTTTGCTGGATCCTGGTGAGCAGGGAACTACCAGACCAAGATACTTCTTCTTTAATGAACAATGGTTAGGTCATAATGGTTTTAACAAACTAGTTCAGGATAAGTGGGGCAAGTTGAAGGAATCACTTCTTCCTCAGTCTTACTCCCTAGACAGATGGCATGGGTGCTTGCAGAAGATGAGACTTTTTTTTGAAAGGATGGAATTTAAATTGGATAGGAAAGCAAAGAGCTATAAAGAATAATCTAGAAAAAAAGTTCAAGACTTGGATCTGCTAGCTGAAACTAGATTGTTATCTTTTGATGAATGGGAAGAAAGGATCTCTTTGGAAGGGGATTTGGACATGATGTATGCTTCAGAGGAGATATATTGGAAGCAAAGAGTGGGGAACAAATGGATTATGCTAGGTGACTCTAATACCCACTTCTTCCATCTCTGTACCAATGGCAGAAAAAGGAAAAACTCTATTTTTGTCTTAGACTCCGATCAGGGTGAGATTAGGGGTCAAACTGATATCACTTCACATATTGTTTCCTACTACAAAACCTTTTTTTGGAAATAGTGAACACTGTAGCCTTACTCTTAGCTCTAAATTATGGCCTCAAACCTTAAGGTGAGACCTGAGGACAAGGAACATATGGTTAGGAAGTTTGAGAGTAAGGAAGTAAAAAATATCATCATGGAGATGAAAGTTAACTCTGCTCCTGGCCCTAATGGTTATGGGGTCTCTTTCAAAACTTTCTGGGAGCTCATAAAGGAGGATATAATGGCTTTATTTGAAGACTTCCATAAGGGGCACCTAGACATTAAAAGACTAAACTATGGGGTGATTACCTTAGTCCCAAAAATCAAAGAAGCAAATACTATAAAGCAGTATAGACCTATTTGTCTCCTGAATGTGGACTTCAAATGGATAACAAAAGCTTTGACAAATCATTTAACACCTGTTGCTCTGAAAATTATTGACAAAAACCAAACAGGTTTTATCAAAGGCAGAAACATACTAGAGGGTGTGGTAGTTTTACTTGAGGTCCTTCATGAACTTAGAAAGTCCAAGGCCCAAGGTCTGATCATGAAAATTGACTTTGAGAAGGCTTATGATAGGGTCATATGGCACTTTTTAGAGCAAACAATGTTACAGAGAGGTTTTCACCCACAATCGGTTAATTAGGTGATGAGCTCTGTCAGAGGGGGCAAAGTCTATATCAATGTGAACGGGGAGAGAAGCAATTATTTCAACACCTATAGGGGGCTGAGACAGGGGGATCCTCTTTCTCCCATACTCTTCAATTTAGTAGCAGATGTCCTTGGGATTTTGCTTGATAAAGCTTGAAAGTACATGTTTGGTTTTGGTAATTGAGTGACAACTTAGGTGGACTAATATGTGTTTAATGTGAGACGCACATATGATTTAGTCCTTAGGTACACAAGTGTGAGCAACCAATAAAGTCAAGGTGGAGAGATGTCTTGTGTATATTGATGGTGCTCAACTTGATGATGAAGGAGTTTATTGTAGTAGTTTGCCGCTGCTGCGTGCTGGTGTCTGGCTTGGGTACGTGTACAGAGATTTCTGGCCGGGACGGCGTCGCATCCTGGAGCCCGTTGCACAAGTGTACGCGTACTCGCATGTCGGTGTGGTTGGCGTAGGAGTAGCCGAGTAGCAGGAGATCCATCACACCGTAGCTAGGTTTTTTCTTATAGAAGACTTGTCCGCCGTCTACGCAATTAGATTAGATCAATAAGTAGCCACGACGGCGACGATGCGGCGGCAATGTGCCACTCCACCAGTCTTAATTGAACGCGTTGCATTGCCATCGTTCCGTGTCCTCGTCAGCTTTGGCCTTTGCGGGACGCTTTAATCACCCAGCTTTGTCTTGCAGGCTACTCAATTCCGTTTCCGGTTTGTTATTATAACGTTGGCACGCGCGGATTACAGTTTTGTTTGCATGCGTACGTGCTCAGGATTAGCATGACGTGACGATGATGACAACAACAACTACTACAATGTGTACATTCAAGAATTTGTAGCACAGTTTTTAGCATAGACACACTCGATTACGTACAGTTTTAGTGAACTGATCAAGATGATGCGATTCCTAACTGATGATGTAGCCGTTGCCTTCTCTTCTCTGCCGTCGGTGCTTCACGCTGAATATCCCGAGATGATTAGGCACCATGCGTGCCACATTTCTGTTATGATCATAACCACACCGCTTGCTTGCTGGTTGCTACAATGTCACTGTACCAACCTATATTATTAGTCAGTCAGTCACACACAACTCTTTTAACTATACGAGTAATCCGTGTTAGTTAGACAGTATCAAAGCTAACCTAGCTACAAGCTCCTACTATATACCATGTGCATCATTACCATGTGGCATGTGTGGACCAAAAGTGCAAAAACCACAAACAAGTAAAATAAAGGGTCGAAAAAACAAGCAAAGGCTCGCTAGAATGATCGGCAAACGGTTGAACCGTTACTGTCATCCTAGAGGAATATGTAACGGAAGGCTAGGTGTTCAAGGAAAGAATGATCCATCGCTAGCTCCTGTTGCGCGTCCACACATGTGTAGGAGTACGTAATGATATAGGTCACTGTTGTTGCAATGATGATATGATACAGCACCATCTTTTTTTTTTTCAGCCTAATTTGTTGAACCATTGGTGCCCACTTCCAGGTTCCAGCTAAAACCGGCCGCTCTGATCAAATGATTTCATCTCATCTCAAATTGATAAGTATCTTCCAAGTATGTTAGGATTCAACCCAAGGTTAATTAGAGACCTCTGTGTGAATTTGGTCTCTCGAACAAGATTTGTAGTATTGCAATAATGCAATCTGACGAGTCTATGCTAGCAATCCTTTTAGATTCTTGTACCTCTGAACACGGCAGCTGGTTTGGGCTTTCAGATGACTCACTGAAAAGTTTGGATTCTGGTGTGCTGTGTTAGGTAGAGAAACCCCGAGGAGTACACGACAAAGAGAATCGGATCATCTGATCGCGACGGACAATCTACTACTATCTTCCCATGTTTCACTAGTTCATTTTGTTTTCTAAGACGTCGTAGCAAATTGCATACTAGCCTTAAACATGTGCTGTGTCAATAACAAATGGTACTCCAAAGAAGTACGAACCTCTGTTTCATTTTCATATGAAAACACGATCATCTCATGCCCTCCTATCAGAAGCACCACTTCGCACTGGAAAGCAAGTAAACTGAAAATTGTACTGCTCGTCACAGAAATTGTTCCATCTCTTGGAATGAGCAACCACACTTTCAGTTTCAGACGATGCGTAAGTGTTATTTGCTGGAAAATAAACGACGACAGAGACAGACTTGTACGTTTACTCTTCCTTCAAATCCTAGCTACTATTAATACCCTGATGCTCAAATTTTGGTGACAACACGAGCGTTCATGCATGATAAGACTGATCGTTGTGTGTGAAGATGGCCTGAACCTCCAACTGCTACTTGATGTTTACCTTTAGACGGCCAATTTGACATGAACGTGGACTTGATGAAGATGAATGTTCAGATCGTTAAGTGGCAACGAACACAAACGGAAGCACGGACATCGTTTTCCATCCAGCGTAGTACACTTTTTTTAGATTGGTACTGTAATTATGATTTCGACTGCATGCACGCCTTCGTGCCAAGTCTCTGTCAGAAGTCTAGTTCCATAGCTCCAGATCATTTTTTAGGTTGTGCACTGCACCGACGATTTCTTGGAATACGGGTGGATTCAGCCCAGTACAGTATCCGTGAGGGTGAGGCCAACGATTTCACACAGGGTTTGGCCGAAAATTATTTCATTTCTTTTCAATTTTTCCTCTTATTTTCTTTTCTTTTCCATATTGCAATAAATGAATACGGGATACTACAAATATAATACGGAGCTCTTATTTTAAGTCAGCTTTTAAACTTGTTTGGTTAGCCCGGATTCTACAAAGGAGCCAGCTAGGCTACATAATAATGGATTAGAGTGTTACATTCAACCCCTAAGGGGCAACTCACCATATATATGTGGCAGACGTCTAAGATCATCTCTTGGTACACCTCTCCACTAGAACATGCAGCACGAATTCATGTTTTCATAGATAGGAATCGGGAAAAAGCCAAAATTTTCTCCCTCAATTTTATCGTGGGTCTAATTTTATCTCCTAAACTATAAAACCAGCAATCTTTCATCCCCAAACTCTGAAAACCATTTGTTTTATCTCTTGAGCAGTTTTGGACGATGATTTTACTATAGTGGCGGTGGTTTTGTATTTTCTTTTTGTTTATTTCAACTGAATCTTTAAAAAATTATAGTAAATCACAGAAAAATCATAAACTAGAAAATTCAATTTGGTTGGACTCTAGATCTATGCAGTAAACATATATTATGATATGGTATAATATAAATTATTTTTTGTTGGTCAGATTTATATTATGGCTAGAAAAAATGTATTAAAATTAAGGGAAGAGAAGTTGACTTTTTCCTCACATCACATGAGTCATCGGCCTATACTTACTAGTGGGCTACATTTTTCTCTTGCTTGAGCATGCCACATTGGGCTTCTACAGCCCAAATCACATGAGCCCATCCTGGCATTCAGACTGGACTTGGACCTAAGACCAACAGGCCCTTGGAACACGAAAAGGGTGGTCAGATTAACGCGGCATCGACTTGGTCTGGTCAACCAACTGCCGTCGTGCAAGCTAGAAGCTCCCCCAGTTGACTGGCTACCATGTGTAGTTTTCCATCCATCCATCCATGGCCTTTTCTCTTCCATAACCTCATCTCCCTTCAGTCGACGCTTCTCTCCTCCGATCCGATCATCCACTGCTGTGTGATGTGATTATTAGCATCTCTGTAGGCGGTCGCCGGTGAGAGAGTAGTCGATCGGGAGATTAGACCGCAACAATGGCAGAGATGGTCGGGTCCATAGTCGTCGGCGAGGTGGTGAACCGGACCTCCTCCTTCCTCATCAGCAAGCACACAGACCGTCTAAGCACGCGGGAAGGCATCGAGCGGCTGGAGATGGCGCACATCAAGATGGAGGCGGCGCTGGAGCTGTCGGGGCGCTGGCACCACGCCACCACGGACGCGTCGTCCCTGCTCCGGTGGCGCCAGAAGCTCCGGCGCGCCGCGGACGAGTGCGACGCCACGCTGCACCGGTGGAAGCTGCGGGAGCTGCAGGAGGAGGACGCCCGGGAGAGGCTGGCGCGAGCGCCGCTCCCGCGCCGCGTCGCGCACGCCATCCTTTGCTTCGTCTCGTCGCTCCTTCTGATGCTCCTCGCCCGCGGCGGCTGCGGCGACGACGAGTGCTCCCGCGCATGCGCCGCCGTCCAGAGGTTCGAGAGGCTCGCCAGCGGCGCCGCCGAGTTCCTTAGGTGCGTGGATTTCGGCAGCGCGTCGCGGAGGTACGGCGGCGCCGGCGCCGGCGCCGGCCTGTTCGGCTTTGCCTCCGTCGGTGGGAGGCTCGGCGAACACGCGGGCTACGAGAGGCTGCAGGGAGCTCCTCAGCAGCAGCAGCAGCAGCAGCACCGGTTCTTGGACGCTGCGCCGGCAAGTCCGGCGGAGCTTTGGGCGGTGGACAGCAAGCCCTGCCGTGCTTACGCCAAGCGTAGGCCGTCCGCCGGGAAGAAACTGCTGCTCGTGTGAATCATGGAGCTAGAACAGAAGGCAAATCTGCTCCGGTAGTTCCAGTCAAGTCAGCAGGGCCCACGTCACAGCAGCTCCTGGCAGGTGGGCTCCGGAAAGCGCGCGGTCACTCCATTTGACGTTCGCATCTGCGATGAAGGGGACAATTTTACGGCCCAACTTGTAGACCGTACTACCGGGGAAGTTCATCGAGTCTATGGTCAAAATCATCATGTTTACTGTTTTTTTCACGATTTCTGGATTGGGAAGTCTAAAGTCCGGCTGCCACTTTTGTATATTGTAGGCGTGTAGACATCCAGGCAGTACAAACGGATATAACGTAACATGTCCATATTTTCGGTGCTCAAATATATTCATTGACAGAATTGTTTCTTTCATGCGGTGTCAATACGACGACTAGTTAAGATTAGGGACAGCCAATTAGACACGGACCAATGGGTGCAAAAGGGCACAGCCCAAGCACGGCCCGATGGCCTGTTTCGACTCTACAGCACAAGCGTGACATAGGGGTGACGAGTGTTTGGATACTAATTAGAAATATTAAATATGAGTTAATTATAAAACTAATTACATAAGTCATAATTAATTTATGATACGAATCTATTAAGCTAATTAATTCAACATTAACACATGCCACATTGTCAAATCATGGACTAATTAGACATAATAGATTTATTGTATTAGGTGAAAATCAATTCATTCCTCATGTATATATTGATTAATATTAGCTTGATTAATTCATTCCATTCCATAAACTAAACTAAAAAAAGTTGAAACATGTATATATTTTAGGAAAATGGTTTAGATGTCTAAACCTATATAATTCATACGTTGTAAAAATCCATTCTCCCGAGAAGGACATCGTTGATAACTTTGTCACAAACCTCGCTTAATAAGAGTAACTCCATTAGACTATAAATTTTACTCTTTAAATATATATTTGGAGAGTCATTGAATGAATATTTTGTATAATTCTCATGTCTCCAACAAACTCTCCATTTTTTCTCCATACTTTAATAGTTAATTTTCTTGTGTGGAAAAATTATGAGAAAACTACCATATATTGCATTTAGAGACCAATTAGCTGAGAGAGAGAGAGAGAGAGAGAGAGAGAGATCTGGTTTTGAGGAGTGGAAAAGATGGAGAATGATTTAGTGAGTCTATTGAAGCATATTATTTTTTGGTTTGTTTTCTAAAATTTGTGATAAAGAGCTACGTAGAGTCCCTTCGAGATGCTCCAATGCCAATCAAACTGTATCTTTTATTCATTGGTGGTCCCATGAAGCTGTAACTTATTGTAAACTTTAGGCTGGAGCAAATGATCTTTTTTAGAAGAGGCTGCAGCAAATAATCTCATTCAGGCTAGAGAGAGACATTTGGAACAAAGCTATCACTAGGCCCAACAAGGGTATAAGGCCGGGCGTGGGCTCAGTGGTTTGACCCAGTTGGCTGCAAAGCAACAATACATTTTTTCTCAGGAAAACAATGTTCATTTCTTTCATATAGTATGACCGTAAATGAACTCCAAGTTCAGTTGGCAGTTTGGCACACAAGATAAAGTGAGAAAAACGTTTTTTTTTGTAAACCTGGAGAGTCAGATGTGTCCGAACCTATGCATATGCTATCACAGAATTAACGCACTGATAATGATATAAAACTCTCTTTTTTCAAGGAGCCACAATACACTCCCTAATTACAAAAAAGAACATCAGGGGGATCAAGGCAATACACTATTTCTATCATTTTTTCATAGTCTAATTTCCCTCTGGACTTCGTCGGTGTAATGCGCAATATGTATTGATTTTGCTGATTTGCCATGATAATATATACTTATCTGTTTTACAAATTCACATGTAGTACTTCCTGCGTCTAAAATTATAAATGTTTTGCTATTTCTAGATTAATTTGGAATGGAGAGAATACCCTGAATATATGCCATGCATCATCCCGGCTGCCTCTCATTACTGTGCTAGAAACATTTGGTGAAGGCAGGGAATCCCATCAGTAAACGGCCTGGCCTGCCATTAGTAAACGGCCTGGCCTGCCATTAATTAGCTGCGGTCTGCGGATCCAGAAGGATCAGGGAATCCAACCAGAGGCATGGAATTTGATGGAACTCTGCGTAAATTAGAGCTGGTCGGTCTCCATGCACGCATAAAACCAGAGACACCACCAGATCAACGTTGGCACTGCCAGAGCCAATCGTGCTACTGTAGTTTACATGCACCAACCCTTTTGTTTCTCTCCTGATTCTTGATGAGAAACTCAGACATCATCACAAATCTCAAGTATCATTAGCTAAAGAAAGCTGAAGATGCCAATCTAAAGGAAGTCTGCCAAAAAGAGCTCTACAATCCGACAGGTCGGATAGTTAACTAAATCCAAGAAGATCAAGATCTACATCTTCTCTTTGTTATGTACAACCGCATCAAAGGGAATGGATCGGTCGGATCTTCGTACACGATCGACACGCTATGAAAGTCACAAAGCCATGATAATTATTTGTGAAATGGGCACTTGCGAGCAAATATTTTTCTCTCGTACCCTGTTCCATATGCTACCGCATACTGTAACTTTTGATGCATTCAGACTTCAGAGTTCACAAGATGTAACGACTGTACAGTAGTATGTTATTAAGCAGTCACATCCTAGGTGAGCCGTTTGTGAATCTTGCAGACATGTTGGACCTACAGTACCGGTTCATTTTTGTGTCCTGACAAAACAACTAAAGAGATGGCTGCACCGTACATACTGTTGGACCTACAGTACTCTTTTTTTTTTGTGTGAAACGAGTAGGGTTTTCTCATTGGACGCAAGGGTGTGCATAGGATCGAGCACATACAGTATGTTCTTGTCCCCTTTCCCTTTTTTTTTCGAAGGAAGCAATTAAAAGTACTATACAAGATGTTAAAGACGGAGGCAAAGCGAGCGAGCGATTTGAAACAATGCACGAGGGTATCAAAAGGAGAATACCAGCTTGAGATTGATGGATAAAGAGGGCAGCTCAAAGACTAGAATACTAGTAGGGCGTGGTGATGCGTGATGATGGATTTGAGCCGGGGCCTGTCAAGATTAATCACTAGTATGTGTCCTGCAGGGGACGACGATATTTGCACTGTTGCACAAACAATCGAATTCAGGGATAGACGGACAGGTTATTAGTGCTAACATTGTATAGTCACCGTTTTCAGTAGGAAACTTTCATCGCCCTGTTGGATTGAGCTACTTCTACCCGATTTATCACCTATTTTATCTCTTTTCAGTTTTGTTATCCTGAAACTCCAGCGTTCCACATACTATAGGGCAGTAGTACTAGCATATTGATAGTGTAGCACGCTGTAACCTCTCTCTCTCTCTCTCTTTTATGAATAGACCAACTGATTATACAGAGTAGCTGTCATACACCTCGGCAAAAAATATAGTAGCCGTACAAACACCAGTATGGCATCAATGTGGGGGAGGGGAGAGGGGACTGTACTATAGCCCAGTCTCTACTACTACTGGTAGTGCTCATAATAATGCCAGTGTACTAGTGCTCATAATAATGCCAGTGTACTAGTGCTCAATGTGGAGTATGTGTTCGGGCTTAACATAAAAACATTGTTCGTTGGGTAAAAAGTAATGTTGAAGTAGTTTTTAGATAAGTTTTTTTATAAAATATATATTAAAAAATATTAATATTTATAGTATATAATTAGTATCATTAGAAAGATATTTATACCTAGTTTTTTTAATAAATTTATTTAAAGATATTAATGTTGTACATATTTTCTACAAATCAAGTTAAATTTATAACACAAACATAAGAATTTAACAGATATATTATAGGATGGATGGAGGACGTCAATAAAAACGTATTACCTTCGTCCCTAAAAGAATGTAACTATTTTTTTTGCGATGAAAGAAGAATTATAATATATATAATCGTTGGGTACATCAAAATGTTACAAGTACTCTGAATTACGTTAGATATATTCAGAAACTGATTTTTATCTAAATTATATTCATGCTGTGAAAAGCTCCAAATCCAAAACCGAACATTTTTAATGCTTTGTATGGATGACCGCACAGACAAACACTCGACAACAACAACATGTCTGAGAATAGATATCCAACAAACGACGACCAACATGCTTGTAGATGAGTTGAGAAACTTCTTCTTTCTGCCACCGAAGAATGATGAAGACGAATCTTAAACTTATTCTCCCTAATCCTTCATCGTGGCCAGATCTAACCAGAAAAAAAGGAGAAGAGGTCGAAGAAAATTATTCCATGGCGACGACATCATCTTCATCCAGAAATACAAGTCTCCATGTGGTGCCGATAAAGTTGATGACGTCGTAGATGTCGCCCTCGTCTTCAATGGATCTGCCATGGAGAAGACGAATCCACCCTAGCTTCTCGCCGTCGCCGAAGTCACCGGAGATGAGCAGGAGGAGAAAATAAATCTTCAATACCAATAAACTTGACATGGAGAAACCCTAACTCTAGAAACTCAAAATAATAGAAAAAATATTAAAGAGCGATGGATCCCCGTTCCCTTTAGCCTCCGACAAGATGCCGGAGGAGAAGCGAGGGGGGCCGATGGAGAGAGCGAGAGCCGGAGGCGCTAGGCGGCGGCGGTGCAAAAAAAAGAATGTACTTGTGAGAAACGTGGCGTTAAAAGTACCTTATATTTAACCAACTTTATATTAAAATATTAATATATATATGTCTAAATAATTTTATTATAAAAATATATTTTATAACTAATCTGATAATACTAGTTTCATACGAATTTTAGTAAATTTTATACAAATTAATCAAAGTTTAAAGTGTTTGATTTCTTTAAAAAATGAGAATTACATTTTTCTTTAGGAGCCTAGTAGTATACTTTTTCGGTCCTGTTTTAAACATGTGGAATGCTCAACTTTTGTTTCCCTGCCGCACGTACTACTGTACAGTGTGCTGATTAGCATGGCCTGGCAATGGCATGCAGATGCAGAGCCTCTGCCTGTACACAGCAGCAGTACTAGTAGTAGTAGTAGTAGAGCAGAGGTGATCCAGCTCTGAGCGCAACCCCACACCCTGCCCGTTGTTATTACGCCCACGTCTGCGTGACGACGCAACATCGATGGCTGGGAGTGGGAGGAGATGCCATGACAGACAGCCTGCTCTGCTCCGCTGCTGTGCCTCTGCTCTGCCCTGCCCCGACGAGCCTCACAGCAACGTTGGTTTCCTGCTAGTACAGCAACGTTTGTTTCCTGCTATACGGTTTCGATCGGCTGATAAGCTGGTTAATATTGTTTTTGGCTGTTTTTCTTTGAAAAAAAAAACATTAATTTAGTAATAGATAAGTCACGTGAACCTGACAAAACAACTAATTATAATACATATATATATATATATTTAAAAGGTAAATCTTTTAAACTTAATTAGTTCATAATTATACATTAATTACTATAGTGATACATATGTTAATAATAGATTAAATAGATTTAATTAATTTATTTTTTTAGTATCTGTCGGTGTCTAAAATGGCGGGGGTCTAGACAGCCAATTAGTGAGTTTCTAAGCGCGTCTGAGATCGGATGGTTATGCTAGATGAACACGGCGATATATACTGGTTCAGGCACGAACGCCCTATGTCCAGTGTGTTGCGAGATCGTGTTACCCAGCGCGGGGATGCCCGTAGAGGGGAGCTACAAGCAGTTGAGAGAAGGAGGTGTCCTCCCAGGTTTCGTGTGTATGGTGAGTTGGTTCTGGTGAGAGTTCGCGTGAGTGCGAGTATGTGTTGAAGTGTCGAGTCTCTCAAACGAGGAGACAGGGGGTCCGTTCTCTCCCTTTATATGTAGGGAGAAAAGGCAGGGTACAATATAAAGAAAAGGGGAAAACGTGCGTCTGGTACGTGCCGTTGACTTGGGGGCGCCCTCCTCCGCTTCCTTCCTGGGGAAGATTGCGCCTATGTAGACATGCCGCCGGGAGTGTTCACCCTGTGGAGGAGCTGTAGTCATGCGCCTCGTAATCGGGAGACCTCTTGTTCCCTGATTAGGGCATGGGCGGGGGATTGGCAACACAGGGTCAAGCACCCCCGCGTTCCGTCGTACAGTGCGGCGCACATGATAATTCTTGTACGCACGACCCGCGCATGCTAGCGAAGGCGTGGCGAGTGTCATTCGGAGATTAGGCAGCATGGTCACTGTCCTTTAGGGCTTCAACAGGGGGTAGTCATGGCGTTCCACACCCGGATGGTCGTAATCGAACAGTGGAGAGGACGGTCGACACTGTGCTTTCCTGGCCGATGGTGTCGCACCCTCTGTCGGACGAGGTGGAGAGCCTCCGAGGGTGACGACGTCACTCCTGGTCGGACGAAGTGGAGAGCCTCTGAGGGGGGATGACGTCGCTCTGGTCGAACGGGGCGGAGAGCCCCGAGGGTGGTGACATCGCTCCCGGTCGGACGGGGCAGAGAGCCCCCGAGGGTGATGACGTCACCCTCGGTCGGATGGGGCGGAGAGCCCCCCAGGGTGGTGACGTCACCCTCGGTCGGACGAGGCGAGTGCTTCCGATCCGGGGAGGGATGATGAATGGTTTTATTTTCGTGAAGTGCGGAGTTAGGGTACCCCATACTCGAATATCCGACATTATCTGAATATCTCAGGTAATACCTCTGTCTCATGTGAAGTCCGATGTTACACCAAAAACATCGCAATCTAAACACCGCTGAGTCCTGTCCAACACACACATTTGCCCATGTGTATTACTTCCTTTGTCCTATTCAGAGTGTCACTAGAAAACCGTGTTTTCCTTACGGACACATTTTTTTTAAAAAATGATTTTTTTAATGGGATGGAAGGGGTAGGTGTGTTCGCTGCAGAGATGGTCTATGCAGGAGGCCTTGCGTTGAGATCAGGAGGAGCTCCAATGGAGTTTCTCAGACTTTCACGCTCACACCCGTGTGATGTGAGGCCGTAGAGTACAGGAACAGGAACAGGAATGAAGAACTTACTTGCTAGAACACTTGCTATTGCCAGGAACAGGAATGAAGAACTTGTACAAAAATAGAAACTGTAATGGAAACGTCTTGTACAAGACAGCCATGCCCCTTGCAGCAAGTAGAGACTGTAGTAGAGTACAGTAGAGAGAAACAGGCGCGCGCACACAGGACACAGGACACAGCAGCACACACTGGGAGTCGTTGGTCAATAAAGGCAAACACGTAAAAAGGACCGGTTCTTCCACAGACCACTGAGGTCCGCACTGCACCGCACCTCTCCCATCCACACAGACTCGGCTGCAAGTGGGGTCCACGCATTCCCTACAGCTGCAAGCCTGCATGAGACTGCCATGATGCAGTGAGTGAGAGCAAGCAGGACAGAGACAGGGACAAGAAAAACAGCAGCCCGGTTGCAGGTACTAGTGGGCGGTGGACAGGCATGCCTATCTATGCCAGGGAGGAAGGAATACGATAGGGCGTCACCTGATCTACCACCACTGTCTACTAGTGACCTCAGCATCCAATGCTCTGTACTCTGTGGTGCTGCTTGAGTGTGATAGTAGAGGAGGAGTATAGCTTGGTTGGTAATGGTAGCGGCTACAAGCCAAAAAAAAAAAAAAAGTTTGTCGTGTCACGAGGAGCTCGTTAGTTTACTTGCAAGCAAGCAATGCTTGCTTTGCTCCCTCTCAACTCCTCACTCTGTAGCCATAGCCACCACTCCAAGAAAACAACTCCCTACTAGTACCATTACAGGGAATGGGATGTGGCAAGTAATTCTCACAGGTACTATTATACCTGTAAAGCAAATAAAGGGCGGTAAAGATACATTACTGTACTTGGGAGTAGTAGTTTCTAAGCAAAACCTCCAAAGGCCAAAGCCAAGACATACTACCCATTACCTACCACTTATTACCAGCTTCAAGATCATCCATCCTAGGCACGGGCCACCACCAGTCACATGGAACGTATTGCGTTCCTGTCCGTAAACGTGGTACAATTTCGTCCTGATAGTGTTAAAATCACCCAAAACTAACGTTCCACGTCCCTTAATTCGGGAACTTTTATGACTGTGGCCACCACCCACACATCTGCTACTGTGACAGTGTCGTAGAATAGCAATAACAAATACCCAATTCCAGCGTTTCAGAGTTATATTAGTGCACAAGATCTGATGATACTTGTGTACAGTGCAGTACATTCTTGAAATTCTTACAGTTTCAATAGGGTAGCAGTACAATTGATGAGCTCAACATACATTGCCATGGGGAGCGCTTCCTCTTCGATCTTGATCTGTACAGAATACAAAGCCACTGGTAGGGGAGGAGGACGAGATGAAGTTAGTTAGAAATATCTGAAGAAATATTATTTCTGGTTTCTAGCAGTACTACTATGAACAATTTCGATTGCTGAATTTCTCTTTCTTTTCCCCCTCACTTCTTCCTAGCAACTACTAGCAGTACTAGCTGCTTCAGCTAATCTTACGATACGAATCCACTCGATCAGTCCCGTTGCCCACGTAGCACAGTCAGAAATAAAGGTCACATCTCCCCCGTCCAGTTGATCTTCTCCCCGTCGCGCCGCGAGTGCGCGCGGTCCGCGGCGGCGGCGACGGCCGCGGGGTGCACGGCACCGGCCTTGGCGCCGCCGCGCGGAGGGAGCTCGTCGCGTCGGATGTCGGCCGGCGGGATGAAGCAGTCGGTGGAGAGGCCGGGCACGTTGAACGCGGCCTCCTGGATGGTCCAAGCCTCCTCCATGCGCGTCTTGGTGTGGCTCATAGCCATCTCACCGAACCGGAACAGCGTGACAGCAGACCGGCCCTTGTGCGCGATCACCACGCCGTCGACGGCGCGGTAGTCCTCAAGGAACGAGCTGATGGTGGTCTCCCAGTACACGGCGTCGCCGCCGGCGTGCGGCTGGATACGGGTGAGGTGCGAGTCCTCCACCTGCACCAGCAGGCCCGTCCGCTGGCTGAAGTAGCCGAACAGCACGTGCCGGATGATCTCGGCGGGGCCCTCGCTCCGCTGCCGGAGCGTGTCCGCGTCCGCCGACAGCTTCAGGATGAAGCAGCCCTCGTCGCCGACCTTCTTCTCCCCCACGCACCGCGCCTCCGCGAACAGCCCCGCCGTCGATAGCGGGTCTAGCCCTTGTAGCGCGCGCCGGAGCGGCCGGACGGGGCCCTTGGCCGCGTGCGCGCCCAGCCACGGCGTGTGCCGCCACACTAGCCGCCCGTTGCATCCCGCGCGGACCTTGCTTCCGCCCACCGCCAGCTCCACGTACCACATGTCCGGTGACATCCGCCACAGCACGAACCCGCCCTGCTCCACGGCGGCGGCAGCGGTGGCGGAGCCCCCACGGTTGGTCTTCACGACGCGCGTCGCTGTCTCGAACTCCGACGCCACCATCCGCACCTTCCCCATCGCGTACGCGTTCCGCACCGACCGTAGCACCTTCGCGCCACCCGACGCCGCCATGTACTGCTGCAGGATGTACTGCGCCGACGACGACTCCTGCAATGCGGATGCGGTAAATAAAATAAACAGATCCAGCGCCGCCGGCGAAACAGAGGAGGAGATCCGAGGCGTGTACTGACAATGGGGGCGCACTTGACGGAGAGATGCGGCAGCGGCTCGACGGCGGAGACCGAGACGGGGGCGAGCGGCGCGCCCATGACGCCGAGGAGGAGGCGGAGGTCGGAGCGCCGAAACGACCCGTCACCGCCGGCGCCGCCGGACATGAGCGGGGCACGGGTGAGGTGGCCACGGACCCACTGCCCGAACCCGTCTCGGCGTCCGGAGTCCTCGGCGAACGTGTCGTCCTCGGAGACGTCGGGGCCCTCCATGAGCGGCGCCAGGACCTCGCCGGCAGGCCGCAGGCTGCCGGATGTGGGCGACGAGTGGGTCGGGCGTGTACTGGGCGAGCAGCTCCTCCGGCGGCGGCGGCGCTACCGCCACCGGCACCGCCGCCTCCGTCTTGCGGCTGCGTGGAAGTAGCAGTGACTTCCCCCTGGACCTCGCGGGGGAGAGGCCACGCACCACCTCCCCCTTGAGCGCCGAAAAGAAACCTTGCTTCCTCTCCTTCTCCATTGCCTTCCGGATCCCCCGAAAGAAATGCCAAATTAATTAATTAGCAGTAAGGAAAGGTTTGCATCAAGAGAGGAGAGCGGTAGTACGGCGCAATGGGGGAGGGGTTTGGGGTTTGTTTGTGACTGGGACTGGCTTGGCAGCTTGGAGACGGACGGGGAGTGGGAGAAGAGAACAAAAGATAAGGGCATATTTGGAACACGGGAATTTTTCTGTACCTGCACTTTTTCATGTGAAAATGAACTGATTTCTATGAAATTTCTGTTCAATTCTTGTAAAATTCAGGCGTTCCAAACAGATCCGAAAGGTGGGAAGAAGGAGAGGAAGCCGTTTGGGTTTGGGAGTGAGACCCCGCAGGCGCAGAGGCCGAAAGCGAAAGGGAAAGTGGAGAGGTGGGATGTCGGGATGCCGGGGTGGTAAAGACAACGGCTGCAACGGAAATGCCTGGCTGCTTCCAAGAAAACCACGAGGATTTCCATTGAGATCTACTACTGCCGGCCTCTTGCAAATGCTCTCTCCATCACGAAAATATATACTCTCTCCCTAAATAAATATCTAAATAAATCTAAAGCGTTATGGATTGCAAAATGGATGTAGTATTCAATAAAATAAGCATACTTCCTCTATCCCTAAATAAATAGATTTCTAGAGTTGTATTAAGTCATTTAAACTTTAATTAAATTTCTTAATTTTTTTTAAAAAATTTATGATATTAAATTAGTATCATTAGATTTATCATAAAATATATTAAGTCATTTAAACTTTGATTAAATTTCTTGATTTTTTTAAAATTTACGGTATTAAATTAGTATCATTAGATTTATCATAAAATATATTTTCGTAAAGTACTTATTATATATCATAGATGTTATTAATATTTTCTATAAGATTAGTCAAACTTTATAAAAAAAGTTTGACTGACACGAATTCTATAAATTGATTTATTTGGAGACTAATTATTTTTTTCTAGCACGCACCATGATGCTTGAGATATCAAATTTCCTATGTCAAGAACTATATGAGTTGGAGTTATTACAATTACACTATCAACATATATATGTTATAATGTTTAAAATAAATATGTAAAGAATCAACTTAAATGTTTTAGTCACGGTATATTAATATACTTTACATATTTGATTTAGATTTCTTGTATTTATAATAACATAAGTGGATACTTTAGAAGCTTATATATAGTGGCACGATGTTTCAAATTGTGAGCTAAGATGTTTAGCGGTATATCACTAAAACAACTAACAATGGAGTTATATCAGACTATAGCGAGATATAACAACTAAATTGTATATGAACACAAGTAGTGATGCCCTGATCGAAATGGCTATAGCGGAAGATTTAAAACATTGATTGCACATTAATGTTTTCTACATGACAACATAGACAAGTAATTCACATGTAGATTTAGGAGTTGTGTTTAGGCTATTTCAATAATGGTAGAATTGGGTAATTTGCATGTAATGTTTTTGGTGTTATTTTAAGATTACGGTTTAAAATGATAGAGCCTGGTATTCTAAATGTTGATTTAAAGGTTATTTTAACATCTTTTTTATAATAACAAAGGTAGCGATGAGTAATGTAAATAAAAATATAGAATTACTTTGGATGTGCAGCTTTTAACAACACTCACAGTATAACAAATGTGAGTAGTTTCTACATTTTAGAACAATGTTTCAAGGTTATCTTTCACAATGCAACATTTTTTTCTTTGGGTCGTCTTTGGCTCTTCCTAATTGCTCACCTTGGATCCTCTGCGTCTAATTCCTTACTCCGCCACCACACACAAAAGGACAAAACTATGCAGTGTGGGGGCTACACGAGCCCCCTATCATCAATTGTGCGAGTTTTGTGCTACTGCTCCGCGTGCGCCCTAGCGCATAAGGATTCCGCTAAACTTAAACTCTCTCCACACCTATAAAACAAGTCATTTTAGAAAAGGTTTCAGTTAAATATTAGGAATATAAATTTTGAATAACTTGTAAGTTGCTGAGTTCGAAAATGTAAAAATCATATCTACAGATTGGTCTTAAAAAATACTTTTATACATATATTATATTTGAATAAATATATTTTTTTAAAAATAAACCGTCAAAGTTATGCTTTGGAAATCGTGTTGTTATTAAAATGACCTATTTTATAGGTATAGAGGGAATACAGATTAGACGCAACTTGGGCTGGATTAGTAGAGTACGTCCGAGACCACCGCCCCCCCTAGCAAGGAAACCAAACGCGTGCAGTAGGATAGAATAGAAATCATACTAGTGGTTTCAGTATTGCATATAAAAGCATCTCAACAGACTATGTAAACATACTAGCTAAATTTAGTGATTTAGTTCCTCTTTAAAATAGATAATACTATATTACTCTAACAAACTTTGTAAAATAAAAAGTCTAGATGACTAGTGAGGTAGGCTATCCAAAGATAGAGAACGAATGAGGTGAAATGAAGATCTTCTAAATTTAGAGAGTTATTTACAGAGTCTGTTTGAGACATCTTTTTTTTTTATAATAGCCAAATTTAGATTTAGAAAATGATTTGACTAATCTCTTAAAAATGCTCTAAACAAGCGTTTGACATGTCTGGCAATGGAATTCCGGGCGTCACAGACACGGGTGCTGGGTGGGGGGTGGGGGGGGGGGGGGGGTGGGAATGGGGATGGAGGCGGTTGTCGTCTACACGCGGCACGCGGCGCGTGCCGGCGGACGGAGCTGCCAGCCTATTGGTAGTAGAAATCGGTACTACTTTGCGATGGATCGTGATCGGGCGAGAGAGAATGAAACAAGTTAAAAACACGGGACGACAGCTGAACATGCATGGCCTTAATTTGTCTCCGTGTGTAGGGTAGGGGCCCGGGCCGAGCCGGGTAGCACAAGACAAGCGATCAATCTGTGTAATGTACTCCGTACTATATACTCCTTTCGTTCCAAATTATAACACGTTCTAAAAATCTTGGAGAGTCAAAGCATTTCAAGTTTGATCAACAATTATAGAAAAAACTAAAAAAAAATATAATATTCAATAGGCATAATATAAAAATATAATTGATAACGAATATAATTATATTTATTTGACATCATAAATATTATTATATTGTTATATAAGTTTGGTCAAATTTAAGAAAGTTTGACTCTCCAAGATTTTTGAGACGTCTTATAATTTAGGACGGAGGGAGTAGCTAATAGCTAGTCCAGATGCTACATAAATAGGCCTCGCCGGGGCTGGACGACGACACACGGCGGCGTGGAGGCTGGCACGGGCAGGGGCGTCTTCGTCTCTTATCACTCTGCCATCCGCATCCGCATTTCCGTGCTTTATTTGTTAGAGCATGTACAACCCACAGATGAGGGGTTGTCTGTAAGCATCTCAAAAGTATCTTACGCTCGAGTAAAAAGACAGGTCGTACAATGCTTGTCTGCAAAGTATTTAATGATGTGTACGAAGCCAGGATTAATTATGAATACTATTTTGTACACAATTATATTGCTATTTGATAGAAAATGAATCAAACTCCAATAAGATGAACCTGAGTATAACACTTTATTAAATTATCAAAATGATATCTTAAATATAATTGTACTGTACAGGTTGGCATTTATTTACACTATCTCCTTCTTCTTCATACTATTCCGTACAAACCAAATAGTGCATCACCGTGAAGAAAAGACAATATATTTGCTCACATCTGAAAGGGGAAAAAAGACAAACAAGCCTGATCCACGCACGAGCAGGATCCGCCCGCACAGCTAGCAGCAGCCGGGCAGAGGCGCAGAGCCCGCCCCGCACAGCAACGAGCAGGTAGGTTTGTGCCCGCGCAGCTTGCGGCGGCCAGGATGGAGATCTGCTCGCGCTGCTCATGGCGGCTGAGGCGAAGCTCGCCCCGCGCAGTTCGGGCTGCCGGGGCGGAGATTTGCTAGCTGAGCTCGCGGAGGCCCGGAGATCCATTTGCGCTGCTCACCCGCAGGTACGGAGCTCGCCCCGCGCAACTCATGGCGGCCATGGGGGAGCTCGTCCTCGCACTAAGCGCGGCCACGGGTTCGGAGCTCGCAACGCGCCATGCCGCCATACAATACATGCCACAACTAGATCCTCCTTTGTGTCCTCTAAGTATAGTTTTCCAAATGGACCAGACACGATAGGTCGGCACGGGCACAACCCGAAAAAGCACGGCACGGACACGAAGTCTATAGTGCCAGTGCCGGCACGGGCACGGTCACAGGCCGTGCCTGGGCCGCAAGTTCGGCACGTAGTGCCGGCACGGACATGACACGATTAATGGGCTGGCACGGTGTTGGCACGATTATTTTCCACCGTTGGATGATCTTACATTGATTTAAGGTCGTTGGATGAGAACTGGTGTCAAGTATATTAACTAGCAAACCCTAAAACTACACACAAGAGAACCAGCCGCCGGCAATTCCAAAAAAAAAAATAAAAAGGAACACCACGCGACATCGTCTCCTCGGCTCCTCACCTCCGTAAATTTTCTCCTCGCCGGCGGCGACGCTACTCCTCCATCCCACCACTGCCTCGGCTCGTCGCGTGGGGTAGCTGAGGGGCGGCGGCGCGACAAGCGAGCGTCGTTGCGGCTCGACGCGCGGAGGGCTCGTGTGCCGGCGTAGCCTTCCCCTTCCCTGCAAGTCACCGGTGGCGGCACGGCGGAACACATCCTCGACGCGGTGACGGAAGGTGGCACGGTGGCGGGCAGACACTGGCACGCGCGGGCTGCCGTGCCTGGCAACACGGCACGACACGGCTCATGGCCTATAGTGCAGTGCCTGGGCCGAGATGCCGGCACGGTGACCCCATCGTGCCATGTCGTGCCTGGGCGTGCCAGTGTCGTGCCGTGCCCGGGCGACACGTTTGGAAAACTATACCTCTGAGCCTACAACGCGTGTTTTCTCCGTCGGATTCACCTGGGAACACACACCTCCGTAACTTTTCTCCTCGGCGGCGGCGACGCTACTCCTCCATCCCACCACTGCCTCGGCTCGTCGCGTGGGGTAGCTGAGGGGCGGCGGCGCGACGAGCGAGCGTCGTTGCGGCTCGACGCGCGGAGGGCTCGTGTGCCGGCGTAGCCTTCCCCTTCCCTGCAAGTCACCGGTGGCGGCACGGCGGAACACATCCTCGACGCGGTGACGGAAGGTGGCACGGTGGCGGGCAGACACTGGCACGCGCGGGCTGCCGTGCCTGGCAACACGGCACGACACGGCTCATGGCCTATAGTGCCGTGCCTGGGCCGAGATGCCGGCACGGTGACCCCATTGTGCCATGTCGTGCCTGGGCGTGCCAGTGTCGTGCCGTGCCCGGGCGACACGTTTGGAAAACTATACCTCTGAGCCTACAACGCGTGTTTTCTCCGTCGGATTCACCTGGGAACACAAGCCGCTCCCGTCGTCTCGTGAGACGACGAGGGCAGCGTCTCCAAACCCGACCAAGGATTTTTTTTTGCAAAAAAAAGACCAGCGTGGAGATGGGCTCAGCTGACGCGCTGTACATGCCCTTAGCTCTGGCGGGCCGGCCAGCCGGAGCGATGGAGTCGGGGCCCAGCCTCTTCGCTTGGTCGTTTTGGTGGCTGATAAGCCATCTGTGGCTGTTTTTTGGTTGTTTCTGTGACTGATAAGTCAAACGAACAGCGTGTTACGCTTTGAGCTGCTTCTTGATCGTCAGTCTCTCAATCAGTTTGTTGGAAAAAGCCTTTCTCCGAACAAAACCCAAAGGTCGAGCGAAGGCCTAAGCTCCGCGGGTGCCGAAGGGCTCGCTCGGTTTACCTTCGGGTTTTTCATGAGAACCTTCACGTACGCCGAAGGACCCTTCCGGGGTGGAATGAACGTTAAGTGTGGAAGGTGGGCCTTCACGATGCTGAAGGGCCCAACCGTTGTGGTGGCGGCGGTAAGTGACAATGAAAACGGGAAACCCTAAAAATCAGAGATCTTGTCTCTCTTATTACGTTGGGTGGTGCCCCCATTTTATAGTGCACTGTTCACATTACAATCATGATTACACAAATACCCTTCTACCTGCCCAGAATATTCCGGAGGTCTCTCTAATCCCTTGGGGGTCCTTCGGTCACACTATAACTGATAATACTTATTGGGTCGGAGAACACGCTGGTGGAGGCCCGTTCGCTCGGGCCCGGCAACCAACCCCGACGGCTCTCTCCGAGACGCTCCTTGGCTTGTTCGGACGTCCGGTCGCGGTTCCTTTGCCCCCTCCGCAGATGGGTCTTCGTCATGTTGGGTCGGAGGTCCTGGCTGATTGTCCTAGGACCTTCGCACAATGTTCAGCTTGGCTCCATCGTGGAGCGAAAGCTTCACCGCCTTCGCCATCATTGTACCTGCACACAAAAAGGCAACAAGCTCTCTGGCATTGCTTCTGTGCGTATCGACACTGTTTTGTTCTGCTAAGTGGCATAGCCTTCATCGGAGGGAACTTTCGCTTCGCTCGATTTTTGGCCCACAGGGGACCTTCGTGACTCATGTCCCAACAGTTTTCCCCTTTGAGGGGCTGGCCTGACATACGCGGGGTGTGGCCCTCGAAACAATATATGAGAGTTGCGAAGGTGTGTTTCTCCCTATGGGCCTCCTTCCCCCTCGCGTCGTGTTGTGTCGGGTTCTGATTGGTTTTAGGGTTTTTGTTTTACTTGATGTGACACGACGTTTGGCCTTCCCTGGTGACGCGATCGAGGCGGTGGCTCCCCCCTATAAAAGGAGGTGTTGGCTATGCGGAGGATTACTGCCTCTTGCATCGCTTTCACTTGCTTTTGCTTTCCAAAGCCGCCTTCGCTCTTACTACTGCCCCTCTCCTCTTTCGGTTGTGGCTTCGTTTGGCCGCTCCGCTTCTCGTTGGTCCTCGTTCTCCGGCCCTTACTCCGCTCTCGTTGGGGTTCGAGCTGCTGGTTGGTCGAAGGTCTTCGAGGAGTGTATGCTTGCTTGTGCTGAGGCTCAGTCTTTGGAGGAGGATTTAGATCTGGAGGAGAGTCTGAGCAGTGTAGAGGCTTCTGTTGGGGATCTGGTCAGTGCTGAAGAATTTTCTCCGATGTCTGGGAAAACTTACGAGATCGGGGCTTCGCTCATGACTCAAGGGATGATTGAGGGGTTACTCCAGGACGGTGCTTTCCCTGCCGATAAGTTCCGTCTTCCGAAGGGTGAGTCTACTCCTGCTCCTGAGGGTGATGAGGCGGTTGTCTTCCGATACTGCTTTTTTTGCGGCCTTCGCAACCCTTCGACAGCTTTCCTTCGGGACGTGCTGCTGAAGTTTGAGGTTCAACTTCACGACCTTACTCTGAATGGTGTTCTTTCCTTGAGTCAGTTTTGCTGGGCTTGTGAGTCCTATGGTGCGGAGCCTGATGTGGATACTTTCTGCGCTTACTATGAAATCCAGTTCCAACCCAAGAAGAATAAGGTGACTAAGGATGCGATCCAGTTTGGCAGCTGTACCTTTTTTCCTTCCCGGACGCCCAAAATATCGTTCTGTAAGAAAAATAAGTGGGTTGGGGAGTGGATCCGTCACTGGTTCTATGTTACTTTCCCTGCGACGGATGATACTATCAACCCTTTTGTATCTGTGTTGCGCCCGATGAAACCGAAGGCTCGGGTGTCCCCGTCGAGTGAGGTTTCTGATCATCGGGAGAAGTGTGACAAGGCCTTCGACGTGGCTTGTAATTTTTCCGGAGGTCGCGATCTCGTGGAGGAGATGTGTGGCGTGGCCTACTGGCCTTTGGGTGCTAACCGACCTAAGTTTTCTATCAAGCTGGTGAGTGTCCCAGTCTTTGGTGGCCCTGAGGGCATCCCTTTCCCCGTCTTTGGGAAAGAGCTTGGTGGTGTCCCTCCGGAGCAATTTGCTCGCGAGTGTGAGGCGGAGGCCGCTACCCTTGTTGGTGAGGTGACCGAGAATGAGTTCTTAGCTCGACGGTCGAGTTCCGGGGCTATGCCTCAGTTAAACCGTGTTTTCGAGGAGCTGGGTATTAAATATACCGAGAGGACAGTTCCTGCGAAGATTACCGATGCCGTTCTCAGGAAAGAGGAAGAAGCCAAGGAGAAAGAAGCGGAGGCAGCGAAGGCCTCTAACGCCGGCAGTACTTCTAGTGCTGCCGTTAAGCCTAGGAAGGGTAAGGGTGGCCCTGTGATTGCTGACGTCCCTGCCCCTAGCTCAAAAAGGCGCGCGGCTGCGGGCTCTGCCGCTACTTTGATTGCTGAGTCGAAGAAGAAACAGAAGATCTCTGGTCGGAAGCCAGCTGCTGCCGGTTCTACGGCTGTCCCTGTGAAGCGCAAGGCTCTTGCTGGACGAGTGGAGGTCCCGAGCAAAAGGGCTCGTAAGGCAGCTGCCATTGATGAGTTTTTTAGCTATGAGTCTTCATCTTCCGAAGGTGGGTCTCCTATTAGCCGTTTCAGTCGTCCTGACCCTAAAGTATTACCTATCGATCCTTGGTTTTTCTTTTTGGATTTTGACAGCCGAAGTGAAATGTACTTGCCAGGTCCGGCCCCTAAGGCTTCGCATTCGAAAGCTGGATCCAGGTCGACTGAGACCGTGGCTGCAGAGGCTACGGGCGCGCTCGCCATTGAGGGCTCCGCGCCGTCTGGTGCATCCGCCAAGGTTTCGTCGTCGAAGGCTACTACCATGGAGGCATCTTTGCTTGGATTCGGGTCGACTGAGGTCGCTATGTCGAAGACCTTGTCGCGGACCGTTGCTGAGGCTTCGGCGCAGTCGCCCGATCTGCATGTTGGGATCCCTGTTACCGAGGGGGCTCTGCCAGAGGATTTCAGTGATCCTTCTTCTTCTAGAACCGAGGCGTCGGCTTCTTATGCGCGACGTTCTGGCGATGCTCGAGAGCCGAGCCCGGAGGTGGTCGGTCCCAGGTCTTTGACCGAGGAGGTCGCTGTTCCTGCTACGAAGGTGATTGATGGGAGTCCCCGACACCGAAGCCCTACCCCTTCGAAGGTTGCTATAAATGATTCGCCTCCGACGAGTCGTGCAGGCGGGGATTTACCGGCGAAGGGTGATGATACGATCATGGGCCTTGGTGAGCGTTTGGTTGTCATTTCTTGTTTTTTTTTGTAGAGCTATCATGTTTTCTTCTGTTTTTTATTTGTTCTTCTATGTTTGTGCTCGTAGCTTTTCTTAAGCCGACCTTTGTGCCGCTTCCCGGTGATCAGCCGTTGCCCGCCGGGTCTGATCTTGCTCGCGTTGGTCTTGACGCCCGCGGCCTTCGCGCGAAGGGTTGGCCTTCTGGGTCTGCTCCTGCTGCTGGCGATGATGTCGAAGGTAGGTGTTTACTCTTTTTCATTATTATTATTACTATTATTTTTTGTTTTTTGTCTGACTTGTTGTTCTGCGCAGCTGGCACTTCTTCGGATACACTAAGTGCGTGGTCTGAATCTTTGCGGATCCTTCATCAGGATGCTAGAGTTTTTTGCAACTACCTTATTGCTACATTTCTGTCTTGTATTGATTTCTTATGTCTCTATATTTTTATGTCGGCGCAGATCGCTTGCGTGGTCGCCTGGAAGAGGCCAACGTGTACCAGCTGCTTCGCATGAACCTGGAGCACCAATGTGTGGTAAGTTTTTGTTTGTAGTTGGGATGGCGAAGGTATCTTCGACTATCTTGTCTCTCACTTTATCAATTGAGGGTTTTTCGTCTTAGGTCCATCATATGGGGGTGGCTTTGGAGAAGAAGGCGACTATGGCCCTTCTGGACAGCCATCATGCGCTTCAATTTGCGAATGCTGAGATGAAGCGTGCGAAGGCGGAGGTTGTTAAGTTGGAAGGGGAAATGGCGAATCTTCGCCCTCTCGTGGACTCTAATGAAGAGCTTAAGGCGAACCTAAGCCAGTTGGGGATCGTCCTTGAGAAGGTGACAGATAGCGAGAAGGTCGCACTGGAAAAGCTTGGGATAGCGGAGGTCACAGCTATGCGTCTTCGCGAAGAACTTGAAGGCGAGCGGGCATTAGTCGAGAGTCTCCGCAGAGATCTTGATGGTGAGCGGTCTCTCGGAGCCGTTTCCGCCTATGCGAAGGCGTTGGCTGAATTTGGAGGGTTGGTTCCTTCGCCTACTGACGAATCTTTGGCTCTTGTCATTTGTACCTGGCTGCTGGCTGAGTTCCACAAGCTTCCGAACTTCATTGTGAGGTCCGACGATTTCGCGGCTCTCTCTGGGGTTGCGAACTTCGCGCGGGCCTTGGTTGGTGGTGGTTGCGAGCACGTGGCCGCTTTAAGGTCCAAGGATTACTCGCAGCCTATGCCGCCGTCCACACTGTCAAAGCCTGTTTACAAGACCATCACGAATTTTATGTATCATTTCTTTGGTAAGTTTGGATGGTCTGATGCTCGTGTTTTAGCGGAGGCCAGGCGTAAGGAGGTTCATTTTCGATTGCTGTGTTCTTTGTTGTCTTGGCGTCTTTTTCTTGCCCGATTTACTAACTATTTTTGTGAACTGATGTAGGCTCTGGCTAGGGCCGGTGCTGGTTCGAGCGGAGGTGGTGGTGCCACAAGTGATGTTCCTGCTACTATAGCTCAAGACCCTCCTTCGGTTGCTCTTGGTGCTGGGGCTGACGCTGCCACCGGTGTGCCTTCGGAGGCTGCGGAGAATGTTGCTGCCTCGGAGGCGAAGATTGACGTTCATGTGCCCCCGTTTCGGGAGGTGGGGCACTGAGTCTTATCCTAGATTTTCTTGTTGGGCCCCCGAAGGGGGGATGTAAATAACATTTGCGTTATTCTTATGATGGCTTTTGCTATTAAGATGCCCTTCAGTTGTTCTCTCTTCCGTATTGATTTTTATGCTTGTCCCGCGCAGATTGCCTTCGACGGCCCTGTGCGGGACGTTGTGCCGTTGACGTTGATGCGTGATGGTGTTTATGTTGATGGTGATCTGTGGGACTATTGGCGATCCAGCCACGCTAGGCCTTCGGTTGATATGATGTTTGAGTTTGTTCTTTATTCTATTGATGATTGGAACGCTATGTTCGTTCGTTCCTTAGCTTGGCGAGGCCCTCTGGACCCACTTTAGCTTTTTATTGTTCGTATGGCCTTCGCCCCTTTTGTTGTATTGTATTCTTTTACTACTTGTACTGAACTTGCGTCACTGTTGAGCCGGGATTAACGATGGTTTATCAGTACACCTCGGTACAACTGTGTGTTTCCTTTATTACAGTTACTTGGACCTTCGCTTATGCTATCTGCCTTTGGCGAAGGTTTTGTTTGGTTGATCGCTCTAGACCTCTAGGTGCTTTGTGACTGAGCGTTGTCCAGCTTCGTTCTTCGCGCTTGTTGGTTATCTTCAACTACTCTTTGCGTTTGTTGCTCGCCTTCTTCCTGTATTGCTGCTGCAGACGACTTCTTTCCGTCTAGAGTTTGATTCCTTCCTGGTGACGTTGCTATTTCGAACCTTCGCGCGTTGATGATTCTCATTTGGCTTGCATGCGCGGGTGAAAGATATCTATTGTTTTGGGTAATTGATGAAACCTAAGTACTAACCTAGCTCTAAGTGTTGAGTAGGTTTAGTACACTATGGAGAAGATGAAGGAGACAAGTGATGGAGCAAAGGAGGCTAAGTCGAAAGCTAGCAAAGGTTCCACACTCGGAGAAGAAGAGAAGAGGAGGAGTCCCTAAAGCTTTTCAAGGCAAAGGTATGACTAGGGATTTTTTCTTTTTGGTGATCAAGACACCTAGTGGGTGTGATCACATTTAGGATAGGTAACCGTACTATGAAGAGGGGAAAATAGTTAGTGGTTACACCTATCAAGTGCCATTAGGTGATCATCCATTGCATTGCATCTAAATCCTAATGAACAAACCCTTGTAAAACTTGTTAAAATATGCCACACACATGCACAAGTCAGTGGAACACTTGGTGGTGGCACATGAGATCAAGGGAAGCAAAGAGAAGGAAATTCAGAGCAAGATAGAAGCTCCGGACCAGTTTGCATGGAAGCACCAGACCAAGACAAGTGGTCCGGTGGCTGCTCCCAGCACTGAAGTCCAACTGAGGAAGCGTCGGACCAGAGCTCAAGTGGAGCACCGGACCATAGACGAGTGGTCCGGTGGCTCGATCAAGATTCAGCAGAAGGATAAGACAGGCATCAGACCAGTCTGCATGGTCCGACGGCCTAGTCCGACGGTCTAGTCCGGAGCTCAGGTGCTTACTAGATGTTTTGTCCAAGACTCGGTGAAAGCACCGGACCACTCAGTATGGTCCGGTGGGCTAGTCCAGAGGTGTGGTCCGGTGGTCAGGTGGTTACTGGACTCTAGTTTTTGCAAAGGGCGAAGCGTCAGACCAAGCACCGGACCAGGCATCGGACCAATGTCCGTACCAAGGCGAGTAGTCCGACGGTGCTTGTTTCAGTGCGCGAACGGTCGAATTTCGAAGCGTCGGACCACCTGCTATGGTCCGACGGTGGTCACAGGAAGTGGTCCGGTGGCTACGTTTCAGCTGCTCCAAAAGGGAAAAACGGCTAGTTTCTTGTGGAGGCTATAAAAGGATATGTGGCTGGTTCAAGGAGAGACTCTTGCACATTTGGCTGATTGCATACTCTTGTGAGCAAACCACACACACTCCCACTCATCTCATTATTGATTGTTCATCCATTTAAGTGAGATTTGAGTGTTCAAGTGCATTGCATGAGTGATTCATCTTAGTGGCACTTGGGAGTTGATACCGCTGCTAGTTTCTTGTTACTCTTGGTGATTGTCTTCACCTAGACGGTTTGGAGCAAGCGGTGTGGATTCGAGAAGCTTGGTGATTGTGCTTCGTTGACCACAAGTGAAGATTGTGAGGGGTTCTTGTGCCTTCCCCGCGGGAGATCGCAAAGGTAACTCTAGTGGATTGCACGTGTCTTGGAGAGCTCTTATCTTGTGTTGGTTGTGAGGCACCCGGTGACGGGTTTGGCGTGTGATGCCAATTAGCTCTTGAACCTCCAAGTAAGTGAGCCGACACAACAAGGATGTAGCTAGTGGGCAAACTAGTGAACCTTGGTGAAAAATCAAGTGTCATCCTTGTGTGATTGATTGGTGTTCTTGGAGCTCTCAACTTGATTGGTTCAATCCTCTACTCGGTGGTATTGTAACTCTTTCCTTCCTTGCACTTACTTATTCATACTTGCTTAGTATATTAGGTTGTGCCTAGAGGGCTTCTAGACTTGAGTAGGAATTGAGTGTTTCTAGACATATTAGGATAGCATTTGTGGTTAGGAAGCTTTGCTTAGTTAGGTTTGCTATTGCTAGTCAAGCTTCGCCATTTAGTTATCTAACTTGTTGTTGAGTTTTGTTTTAGATTTTAGATTAGGCTATTCACCCCCCCCTCTAGCCTTGGATTAGGACCTTACAGCGGGGGATACTCCGGCCTGCATGACGCTTCCTCCCTTGCGAGTATGCTGCTTGTGTTTGTTTTACTGTTGGGGGCTACTATATTTATAGTAAGCTCCCCCTTCAGTTCTTGGTGTAGTCATTATTGTGGAGCATGTGGGGGCTTTAACTGGTCTGATTTTTAGTTGGTGGCAGTCTTGCTGCCTGTCATTACGTAGTTGTGGGTTTGGTGGATGGTCGCGGAGACCCTCGTTATTACCCTAGGTTCTACTTCCTTTCGTAACTGCGGATCTTCGCTCGACAAGATGTTATCTGGGCCAGCGTTTCTTATTATGCTTTGGATAGAAGGGAGCTCTGCTCTCGTTACATATGTATGGCACTGCCTTACACTTGGCACGAAAGCCTTTCTATTTTCTGTGACCTAGGTCTTCGGCTGCTTCTTGCTCCTAACCTTGGGCGCCTTCGCCCGTCTTCTCCACACCGCGCAGCGGGACGTGCATGCCGGTCTTTTGCCCAGGCTTGGCCGCTTAGGCTTGGCCTCTTACTTGGAGTTGTTGAAATAGAGCGGGCTTCGCCATTTTTGTCACTCAAAGACCTGCTTCGGGTGACTTTTGGTCAAGTTGGCCTGGCGCCTGACCTAGGGTGCCTTCGCCTGTTTATCCACCACCCTTGCTGAAGAAACCGTGCAGCGGGATGCTTGCTGGGTGGTGGTGTAGTGGGTTGGCCTCCGCGGCTCCTGACGCTCGAAGACCTGCTTCAGGCTGTCTGGCGGTGTCTTGGCGCCTATGGGCGGTGTGGTTGGGGGCATTTTCGCTGTGATCGCGTCCTTTTAACCGGGGTGAGGGGAGGTTACGAGCCTTCGCGCGGTAATCTCCCATCGCCGGTTCTGCTGCCTGGTTGCAGAGAAGCGGAGACCAGTTCTTGACCGACGGTGCCCCCTTTCTTACGAGTCTTCGCACGGTATTGTTGGGGTTTAGCCCCTCTTCCTATGTTCTAAGGAAACGCCTTCCCCATTGCTATTTTTTTCGGGAGCTATTTGTAATGCCTAGTTTTGATTTGAGGGGCGAAGGTTCGGCTTGCCGACTTGGCTCCTTTTTATGCTTTCTGTTGGGTGCTCTTGGCTTTGGTTTTGCGGTGGGGTGTATATTTGGTGGTTGGGGCTGCCGATTGGGCTCCCTTTTATAGTGCCCCGAGGCCTAGCTTTTACTGCTTAGGGGTAGTTGGGACGGTGGTTGTTGTTCGTTGGCGGTTGAGCATTTACTTCTGGTCTAGTTATTGCGGCCTTCACATTGAATGTTGTGGGTCCCCCCTTCCGTCTGCTCTGTTTTGTAGAGCTTTTAAAGACTTTGCCTTGGTGGTTATACGAAGACCTTCGCCTCGATGCCTGACTTGTTCGGTATTTTTCCGAGTTTTGAATGACTTTAGAGTGCGGAGGTTGTACTGTTTGTACAATTTTCGCTCTCGGTGCCCGACGTGTCAGGAATTTTTCGAGTTTTGAATGACTTTAGAGTGCGGAGGTTGTACTGTTTGTACAATTTTCGGTCTCGGTGCCCGACGTGTCAGGACTTTTCTGAGTTTTGAACGCCTCTTGGGCGAGGGGGTAATACCACTTGCTCGAACTTGGCCTCGGTGCCCGATTTGTCGGGACTTTTTCCGAGTTTTGAACGCCTCGTGGGCGCGGAGGTCGTACCGCTCGTTCAAACATTTGACTATAAGTAGCGGAGGTCCTCTATGCGTATTAATGTGTCGAATGGTGTGGCCTCATTGCTGGCCACTTTCGACGTTTCTTTTTGGGGTGTTTTGGGGATAGCCTCTTTATAACTTTAGAGGATTTTTACAAAGGTACCGCCTCATTAAAAACCTCACATCCCAAGATGGGGTTCCCTGTGAGGAAAAGAGTACGGTGCCTTGCGAAGCAACTACGAAGGTAAAATGCTGAGAAAAGTAAATCTACCTATAAGCTAACCATCGCTTATATTTTTTGCGAAGGTCGCTTTTACATTAGATGTAGAACCTCTTTAGGCTGCTGGAGTTCCAGGTGTGCGTGGTCGTTGTGCCTTCGTTGTCTATTAGCATGAAGGCTTCCGGTCGTCCTGCGGCCTTCGCGATGAAAGGTCCTTCCCACTTGGGCTGAAGTTTTCCAGTCATTTCTACATTTGGCTTTCTTCGGAGAACGAGGTCTCTGTCCTTGATGTTCTTGCGTATTATCTTGTTGTCCCTCCAGCCTTTTGTTTGTTCCTGGTACTTGGATATATTCTGCACTGCTTCTAACTTTGCTCCCTCTATCGCTTCCTTGGAGTACTCTTCGTCCAGTGCCATCGCGTGTTTTGTTACTCTCATGCTTTGGAGGTTTACCTCTTCTGGCAACATGGCCTCTTCGCCGTAGAGTAGCTTGAATGGTGTAAAGCCTGTTGCTCTGTATGTTGTTGTGTTGTGGGACCATACTACTCTTGGTAGCTCTTCTATCCATTTTCCCTTGCGGGGGTTAAACAGAGTTTTTGCGATGGCCGAGAAGATGATTCTATTTGATCTTTCAACTGCTCCGTTAGATTATGGATGATAGACTGATGCGAAGGCTACTTGGGTTCCGACGCTCTTGCAATATTGTTTGAATAGGTCCGAGTTGAACTGTTTGCCGTTGTCCACTCTGAGGGTCCTTGGTACTCCGAATCTGCAGATGATGTTTTGCCAGAAGAATTTCCTTACTCATTCGGAGGTTATCTTCGCCAGTGGCTTTGCTTCTATCCATCTTGTGAAATACTCCACAACGACTACTGCAAATTTGTTTCGCCCTTGCGAAGGTGGTACAGGTCCTACTAGATCCATGCCCCATCGCTGCAGCGGCCATGTTGCGGGTATGAGCTGAATGGTTGCTGTCGGTAGTCTTTGGTGCGCAGATAGGTGCTGGCAAGCTTCACAAGTTTTCGCTACCTCTTCGGCGTCCTTTATGTGTGTTGGTCAGTAGAATCCTTGGCGTATCGCCTTCGCAGACAAGGCTCTGGAGCCTATGTGAGATCCGCAGATCTCTGCATGTATTTCTTGCAAAAGACTTTTTCCATCTTCGCTCGTGATGCACTTTAGCAGTGGTTGGACTACTTTTTTGTATAGTTATCCATCTATGATGGTATAGCTTCGCGCTCTGGCAGCGATTCTTGCCCTTCCACCTTGATCTTGGCTATTTTCTTCGCTGTTTAGGTATCTTCGGATTGGTTCTCTCCAATCTTCTCCTTGTAGTGCTAACACTTGTCTTGCTGATTGTGCTGTCGAAGGTTCAGTGAGTTCTTGATAGAATGTTCCCTCGGGTAACGATGCTCCATTTACTGATGCCTTCGCTAGCTCGTCTGCTTCAACGTTGGACCCCCTGGGTATGTGTTCCAGGGTGAATCCTTGGAACTTTCTCTCTGCTGTTCTTACAAGAGCAAGGTATTTTGCCAGCTCAGGTTCACGCGCTTTGAAGTCTTTCTCAACCTGTCCTGCCACTATTTGTGATTCTATTTTGACTCCGAGCCTTTGTGCGCCCATGCTTTTTTCCTTTGCCAAGGCCAAGGCTAAGCCTTCGTATTCTGCAACGTTGTTGGTGGACTTAAACAACAGTTTTGCTGCGTACTTTGTTCGTACCCCTGATGGTGATATCAGAACTGCGGAGGCCCCGACACCTTTCTTTCCTCAGGCTCCGTCGGTGAATGTTGTCCACGATTGGTCATTGCTTGGGTTTGGTGTTGCTTCGTGCGGCGTCCAGTCTGCCACGAAATCTGCTAACGCTTGTGACTTGATGGCTGTTCTGGGTACATAGTCGATGTTGTACTGTGATAGTTCTGTGGCCCATTTTGTCGTTCTGCCGGAGGCTTCCTTATTCTTGAAGATGTCACCTAATGGTTGTGTCAAAGGTATCATTACCTCGTGGGCCTGGAAGTAGTGTTTGAGCTTTCTTGAAGATATTAGGACCACATAGGCAATGTTCTATACCTCTGAATAGTTCAGCTTTGCTCCTGACATTGCCTCGAAGATGTAGTAGATTGAGAACTGATGTTTGGTGCCTTCGACTTCCTTTTCTTGTGTCAGCACTGCGCTTACTGCGTGATCTGTTGCCGCTACATAGAGTAACAGGGGTGTGTCTGGGGTGGCGGTTGTGACTACTAGGTCGCTTGCCAAGTAGGCTTTTAGCTGCTGAAATGCCTCCGATTGTTCTTGCCCCCATTGGAACTTTTCTAAGCCCCTGAGTACTCTAAAGAATGGTAAGCTTCGCTCTGCTGACTTGGAGATGAATCTGTTCAGTGCCACAATTCTTCCTGTTAGCTTTTGCACTTCTTTTCTGGTTGTTGGTTCGACCATTGCCTTGATTGCTTTTGTTTTGTACAGGTTGGCCTGTATGCCCTCCAGGCCCATCATGCATTCAAGCATCTTTCCTTTGCTTACTCCGAAGACACATTTCTCTGGATTTAGCTTGAGGCCTGCTTCCCTTAAACTGGCGAAGGTTTCTCTGAGGTCAGCCAAGTGCTCCGCCTCGCTTTTACTCACGACTATGATGTCGTTGGCATAGGCTATAATGTTGCGCAACAGTTGAAGTCCTAGAACCACCTTGGTCATTCTTGCGAAGGTTGATGCTGCATTTTTCAGTCCTTCTGGCATTCTGACGAAACAATATGTGCCGAAGGGTGTTGTGAAACTTGTTTTGTCTTCGTCCTCTTTCTTGAGCCAAATTTGGTGATAACCCGAAAAACAATCCAGCATCAAGAATCTTTTGCACCCTGCTGCTTTGTCGACCGAAGAGTCGATTCTTGTAAGGGGAATGCGTCTTTCTTGCATGCTTTGTTCAAGTCTGTGAAGTCGATGCACATTTGCATCTTGCCGTTCTTTTTTGGGACGAGTATGACATTGGATAGCCAGTCCGAGTACTTGACTTCTCTGATGACCTTCGCATCTAGCAGTCTTTGGACCTCAGCCTTCGCTGCTGGCACTCTGTCTTCTGACATTTTTCTTTGCCTTTGCTTCCTTGGTTTGCAGTGCTCGTTTACATCCAATGAATGTTCTATCAGTTGTCTGCTTACGCTGCCTAGGTCAGATGCTGACCAAGCGAAGATGTCTCCGTTTTTGCTGAGGGTGGTGCGGAGTTGCTCTTCTTCGTTTGTTGTTAGCTTCGCGCTGATTATGACCTTCCGGTCTGGTACCTCTTCTTGGAGTGGGACGGTCTTCGTCTCTTCTTCGCTGCGCAGGTCTGTCTTCCCCACTGGCATGTCTGGGGATGTTTCGGTGGCTACTGAATTCACATTTCTCTGTGCCTTGTGGATGTTTCTCTCTATGTTGCGGGCTTCTTTTTGACTTGCGTGAATTGTGATGACCCCGTAAAATGCTGGTATTTTCATGCACAGGTAGCTCATGTGAATGACTGCGTCGAATTTTGATGTGAATCCTCTGCCGAAGATGGCATTGTAGGCGTAGTGCAAGTCGACAACGTCGAAGGTGACGTTTTCCATTCTTGCGTTGTTGTTGTCTCCGAAAGAAACTGGTAGGGAAATCTTCCCTAAGGCGTTGATTTTTCGACCTCCGAATCCTATTAGTGGCGATTCCGAAGGTTGGAGTTGGTTTCTGCTTAGCTTCATTTGATCAAAGGTGTTGACGAACAAGATGTTGGCTGAGCTGCCTGTGTCTATCAAGATCCTGCTGATTTCCCATGCCGCTATATTTACCTTGATTACCATCGCATCGGTGTGGGGGTAGCTTTCTAAGCAGAGGTCTTCTTCTGAAAAGGTAATAGGGGTCTTTGACCAGTCTGTGTGTCGTATCGAACCTTCGACAGAGACATTGTTGACCATCCTCTAGTGGTCCTTCTTTTGCCTTTTGGTCTTGAACTCCATGGCCGAGCCTCCGGCTATGGGTAGTATCATCCCAATTGTTGGGAGGGGATTGTGCGGGTTCAACTGGTTTTCGGAGAGGGGCTCCGCTTTTGGTACCATCCCCTGTGGCATGTTTTGTACTTGAGGTGGTGGGGGAGGTAGTGCTTCGTACCAACGCCCTTGCATTTGTTGCGAAGGCTCCATGAATGTTATGCGAGGTGGAGGTGGGTAGGCATTGTGCTGTGGAGTTGGAGGATTCGGTGGTCTCCAAGCTGGCAAAAAATTTGGGAAGTATGACGCTTGCATCGTGGAGGGGTGTACTTGCGTCGAGCTCAGGCTTGGGTAAACTGGACAATACTGCTGCGGTTGCTGCCAAGCTTGGGCTGTGTGGTTCACCTGCCTTGTCTGTATCTGGCTTGGCGGAGGCTGTTCTTGCCTTGCTTTCATCCTCTGCTGAGTTTCCTTTGCCTCTGGGCAATCTCTTGTGACGTGACCCTTGTCTTCGCCATGGAAGAAGCACCATAATTTCTTGGTCCTCTGTCCTTGACCCTTGTTCCAAGGTTTGCTTTGGTTTTGCCTTCGATCACTGCTTTGGCCCTGCTGTTGGTTGGGCTGACTTGCGTGAGGCCTTTCTTGAGCTTGTTGTTGCTCATTGGAGACATTAAAGACCTGGGCCACCTTCGGTTGTTGCCAAATGTTGTTGTTGTTCGTTCTGGGTGGCCTTCTACTTCCTTGAGATTGGTTTGAGCCTTGCTGCTTGTAGAGGTTATGTTCCTCTATTCTTCTCCTCAGGTCATTGTCTGATCTACAGTACTTCTCGAATTCATTGTATAGCTCGACGATGCTTGATGGTTTCTCTCTTGCTTGGTGACCTACGAGGGGTCCTATGCGGAGGCCCTTGACTGCGGCTTCAATCGCAACTTCCTCCGACACGTTTGGTGCTTTGGCCTTGAGTTGGATGAACCGCTGAAAGTACTCTTTTAATGATTCCCCTTGTGCCTGTTTGCACTGAAACAGATCCGAAGAGGTTAGGGACTCATTGGCGAAGCCTTTGAAATTTGTCGTGATTTTGTCGCGGAGGTCTTCCCATGAGTATGTACTTGGCCTGAGCATGGAGTACCAGGCTAATGCATCCCCTTCTGCTGCGATCATGAAGGATTTTGACAAAACGGCGCCGTTTCCGCCCGCGGAGGATACTGCCACTTCGTAGCTCTTGATGAACTGCCTTGGGTCAGTCTTGCCGTTGAACTTTGGCAGTGCAATGGGCTTGTACTTCTGAGGCCAAGGCGTGTTTTGTAGGCCTTCGTACAGAGGTGATTTCGAGTCCATTCTCCATCGTTGATGATTCTGATTGTAAGCGTGTAGGTTGTATGCGTTCATGAATTCAGGTTCAGCGTTCTGGAGTGGAATTTGGGGCATTTGTATTGGCTCGCCCCTAGGCTGGTGAGCTTCGCCGCTCTGGTCTTGTTGCATGCTTTGTATCTCGCCTTGGAGGAGTGCAAGCTGTTGTCGCACCTTCGCTGCCTGTTGTGATAGCTGCATTGCTCTTTGGCTTGCCTGCTGTTCTGCGGCTAGACGATCTCTTTCATCCCGCGCTCTTTGCAGTTGTTGCTGCATATTTCGCAGGACTTGCTCTTGTGTTTGCTCTAGGGGTGGTGGCTCATCTTTGTTGCTTTCATTTGGTTGAACGTCCTGCGCTGGAGGTGGTGATTGCTCGCCCCGTGCTGGGGATGGTAGTGGTGCGTCTCGCAGTGGGGATGGCAGTGGTGCAGGACTGGCGTGCCTTGCTCCTGCGGCTCTTGGGGCTCTGTTTGTTGTGGCGTAGGTGCTTTGCACGTTGCGGCGTGCCCTCTGTTCTCTGTCATGAGAGGTTGCATCTTCTTCAAGGTGATCCGTTATCATTGCTCTCTTGGATGTCATCGTGGGCTTGACTTCGGCCAAGCACGGTGGGCGCCACTGTTGGAAAAAGTCTTTCTCCGAACAGAACCCGAAGGCCGAGCGAAGGCCTAAGCTCCGCGGGTGCCGAAGGGCTCGCTTGGTTTACCTTCGGGTTTTTCACGGGAACCTTCGCGTACGCCGAAGGACCCTTCCAGGGTGGAATGAACGTTAAGTGTTGAAGGTGGGCCTTCACGATGCTGAAGGGCCCAACCGGGGTGGCGGCGGTAAGTGACAATGAAAACGGAAAACCCTAGAAATCAGGGATCTTGTCTCTCTTATTACGTTAGGTGGTGACCCCTTTTTATAGTGCACTGTTCACATTACAATGATGATTACACAAATACCCTTCTACCTGTCCCGGAATATTTCGAAGGTCTCTCTGATCCCCTGGGGGTCCTTCGATCACACTATAACTGATAAGACTTATTGAGCCGGAGAACACGCTGGTGGAGGCCCGTTCGCTCGGGCCCGGCAACCAACCCCGGCGGCTCTCTCCGAGACGCTCCTTGGCTTGTTCGGACGTCCGGTCGCGGTTCCTTTGCCCCCTCCGCAGATGGGTCTTCGTCATGTTGGGTCGGAGGTTCTGGCTGATTGTCCTAGGACCTTCGCACAATGTTCAGCTTGGCTCCATCGTGGAGCGAAAGCTTCACCGCCTTCACCATCATTGTACCTGCACACAAAAAGGCAACAAGCTCTCTGGCATTGCTTCTATGCGTATCGACACTGTTTTGTTCCGCCAAGTGGCATAGCCTTCATCGGAGGGAACTTTCGCTTCGCTCGATTTTTGACCCACAGGGGACCTTCGTGACTCATGTCCCAACACAGTTGACCCATTCTTGCACGGTTCGATTTGGCCGGCCATGCAGCCGCGCACAGTCGCCGCATGCATACAGCGATAGCGCCATATATATATCCGTGCACCAAACACGTACGTACGTCGTCCCAGCTAGCTGCTGATCGAGGCCAGGCCAGGGCCGCAGGGCATACAGGGCCGGCAATGAACTGATGAAGAAAGCTGGCACCTGTGTTGGCTGGTGGCCTGCCCATCGTCGGCCGGTGGATCGTCACGGCCGGGCGGCCGGAGAGAGCAGAGATCGATCGGTGCAGTGGCCGGTCCCTTTCAGATACGTACCAATATTACCCGGCCTACCCACACACCCACCCATGCATATAAGCATAATATATGTACGGAGTACGTACGTACTACCGTAGGTATATATTCAGATTATTACAGTAGTGAGGAGTATACTCGATCGATCGCAGGCATGCAGGGCCTGATGATCGGATGGATATGGATCGACATGCATGGTCCCGCGCGTACTGTATCGTAACCGTACGACGAGTGGCTACCATACTATACCATACCATATACGAATACGACGCGTGCGTGTGGACCAGCTAGGCCAGCAGACCAACCGCCCCATGTATCGCCGGCCAGATCTGCTGGTGCCTGCATGCATGGTGCTGGCCCGCCCGGCCGGCCCGGACGACGTCTCGTCGTCCATTTCCCGGCCGCTGCGTGCGTGCGTTGCGTGCAAGAAACACGCCATGCCTACCACACCACTGTTGCTACGTACGTACGTACGTACTCTACTGCAGTACTACCTCATCTTTCGACTATATATGTACATGTGTGTGCCGGATGGAGTAACTACTGTACAGCCGCCTAGCTAGCTAATGTACAGTAATAAGGCTATACGGAGTAGTAGAACTCCTTACTGTCGCTAGCTCGTCGTACGTGCGTGCTGCTCGATGTTCTGTAGCATACGTACGCAAGTGTTATATATATATATATATATATATATATATATATATATATATATATATATATATATAATATATAATCATCGATTTTACTGTCACTTGCTATCGTACATGCGTGCTGTTCGATGTTCTGTAGCATGCATACGCAAGTGTTATATATGCGTACGTATGCTACAAAACATTGAGCATCGAGCAGCACAGCACGTGCGACGGACTAGCGACAGTAAGATCGATAACGTTGGAGTTGTATACGCAGCAGCATCTTCTTCCGTTCCCGGCCGGCGAACGACGACAGTGGTAATCCACGATTGATCGATACTACACGCATGACTCGATCGATGCCCTGCATGCACGCATCTGAAGATTAGCTTGTACGTGCGCACATGCATATATGCATGATGCATCCTCTGATCCTCGGGACATACTGTACGTATGCGCTGGAGATCCTGCATATATATCCATCCATCTTCATGACCTGACGGAGTGCATGTCAGGTCTGGTGGCGTCGTCCAATACGTGCTGCACGCGTGTGCCCTGCTTCTTAATTCCCTTTGATCGCATCGCATCGCATGCAGCAGCTCTGTCGTCGTTGGCGGCGGCCCGGCCTGTCCCTCCTCGCTCGATCGATCGCTCTTGGCTGCTATTGCTTGCAGGGGGCCGCCCGGGATATGCATCCATGCCATGTAGCGTCTCTGTACGTCCGCCGGCCACGGGGCCAGGCGCATGTGATGTGAGTATATAATGTGACTCGCTGCATGCACCTCACTCCACCACTCGATCGATCATGTGGCTATTAGTCTATTATAAGGATCACATTACTAATCGATCCATCGGCCTGCCAATTGTAACTGATGATGCTATCTCAGCTGTAACTGATGCTTCGACCGTCCATGCATCCAACAGCCACATAACCATGTCATATATAGTCATGGTAGCTAAGTTTCGGTCAAGCTATGCTTTTCAGTCAGCGTACGTAGAGCGTCGTTATTAATTCGACGGATCGGATATGGATACATGTCTGGATCAGACATGCATGCATGCATGATTGATTAGTGTACTGTACTCCCAATGGAACAGGAGAAGAGAGAGCGTTCGCGTGTTTCTGTCAATGCATAAATAATACCACATGCCTGATTGGCGCCGAATGCGGCTGTCGCTTGCAATTGCAAAGCTCCTGCCTTCTTCTCCAGCCCAAACGTACGTAACTCCTCTATGGGCCCTCCTGACTATATATAACTAAAATCTATAAGTTCTTCTAGTAAAGTACATTTTTTTTAGTATTTTAGTATTTAAAATTTAATATAATTTTCTCCTACTAAAATTTCATATTTAAAAGTTTTCATGTGCTATAACTAAGTAGTAGTAACACTAGCAGAAATCTACCATTTTTGTAGCCGACGTTGGTCACCGAGCAAGAAAACCTAAAAGACGACAGGGCTCAAAGTACCCTAGTTAGTCTCTGATACTTTTCTTGTTTTAATTAATATATATGGTGAAAAATTTAACTAGGTGTACGTAGATACCCCTCATATGGCCTCAACCTTTTTGGCACCGTACCCCCTTGCTTGCTGAATGTACGTACCACCGAAACAAATTAACTAGTACTACTACTATGCCGCAAAAGAAGAGTGGGTTACTAGGTACAAGATGATTTACGTAGCCAAAACCAACAACTCTAGGGGAAAGAAAAAGAGCCCATGCATCTTGGGCTTGATGCGTATCAGCTTTTTTATATATATAAGTTGATGCTACTCCAACCGGTACCAGTTGCCACAAACTGCCTGATCGAGGAGTACAATTGTTTGGACACCCCCCTACGCTTGTTTAAATATTGAATTCTTCTAATACACCCTAATTCAGTAGTAATAAGAAAACTACCACGCCACTACGTCTTATCACATTAGAATCCTGTGTAGGAGACATTTAGTTAGAAAAAACTTGCACTAAAAGTTGAATACTACATGCTACGGAGTAGGAGATTAGGAGAACATTCAGATTCCGGTTATGTTTGGAGGTGGCCTCAGCTCCCCCCCCCCCCCCCCCCCCCCCTCTCCCCCCCCCTCACAAGTCACAACCAGACCGTAATGGACTCTTGTCAGTCGGTACGAAGGTTCCATTTGCCGACACTTTTTGGAGAAGCTTTTCCATGACAATCGCTCCCCCTTATTAACCATATATACAGGAAAATTAAAAAAGATGCACAAATTTTGGTAGAAAGCAAAGAAGAAGAATTACTCCTCCATTTACACCGAAAGCCAAAAAGAAATCCTCTCCTTACTGCTCCTAATCAATCCTCGCCAGAATTGCTCCGAAAGTCCAAATCAATTATCAACTAAAATGGCTATATGACTTTTAATTTGCTCCCATGATCCCTTCCTTGAAAACTGCACAAATCTTAAAGCATCCAACTATATAATAACTAGTTTAATTAATTAATTAATTAATTTCGTCCTGATAATTATCTGGCCCGGCCCTATCCTTCCGTTAGATTTGTGCCCGGCCCATGACTACAGGCCTGCCAACGGACATGTTCCTACGTGCATGTGAGCTGTTCGGCCTGGCCGTCTGACCTATTCGCCTGCAAAGTAGGAGACGTCGAGTTCGACCGGCCTCATTTGCATGTCCTTCCTCCTCGCAAGTCGCAACCTATGCCAGGTGCCTCAGGGCGTCAAAGTAGCTATAATAATCGGTGTGTCTTGTCTCTCAAGCACCACGTTAATTATTTTGTCTGCTTCAATTTATATCAGCATAACTTATCATGTATAATATAATAGTATATTTTATCTCTTAATAAAACAAGTATTAATTGATTTATCGTGCACAGAAAACACCAGCTCAACAAGACAAATAATCTTAAAATAGGCCCAGCACAAGGGATGAAGATTCCAAATCTCATTGCAGTGGAACAACGGTACACGAAGATTGTCCTCGATCACCCCACCCCAGGCTAGCTGCAGCGTCTTTTCTTCCTGACAAAATTCCCTTTGGAATGCGGTAAAGAGGGATAAAGCCAAATGGCAAAAAGTGGTAAAAGGATGGAGCCCGAGATCCCAAAAAAGGATGGAAGCTCTGGCCACTGTAGCCTGCTGCCAGCCTTTGACATGTGTGAGACTATCCATATCTAATCTCAGTATTTCATAAATAAATGCATTTTTTTAGTTAGATCTATATAGAGAGATCTCACCTAGCATTAGATTGGTTTTACTACTTTATATCCATTTTTAAAGTGTAATCATTATATGTAAGAATAATCTTTCATAAAAGTATATATGTACAGTAAATTTCATAAGAGCAGCGGAGGCACCGGTGGGCCATCCCTCCCATCCGCGCGAGCCACCGGCGGGCCGTCCCTCCCCATGTCCCAACGTGCGAGTCTACCTATCCCGGTATCCCCTCCGTGCGAGCCACCGGCGAGAGTCCGTCTGTGCTCGAGCCGCTAGATTATTAAAATAGGACTGACAAACACTGTGAGACAGATTATTATTAAAAAAAAACCAGCTTATCAGATGAGCGAGATCCGTATAAGCTGAAACAAACAGGGCCGAAGTCGCTGCTGGATGCATTTTGGGCCTTTTGCTGCTTCTCCTGTGGCTGTGGGGAGAGGTCAGGCACGGGCTGCCAAGACTAAACATTCCGGCCCATGGAACTCACACAGTGCACGGCCCATTCGGCACAACAGCCATTTCTTCCTTCTTTTTTTCATGCTGTCCCTTTTTTGTGACTTTTTTATGGTATATAAGTTGCAACTTAAAAAAATATGGTGATAAGTTGCAAAGTTATGCGGATGTATAATATTTTGTGAAACAAAACTTAATACCATAATTTCTTAGAAAGTTGCAAAGTTATGCACACAAATTATATATAATATTTTATAGAACAAAACTTATCACCATAGTTTCTTATAAAGTTACAAAGTTTTTTTGAGACCAAAGAAGAATTCTATTATATTATAATTGGATACATCATCTTATTAAAAGCACTCTAAATTCACTACATATATCCAGAAACTGATTTTTCATCCATATTTTACCCATGTTGCGAATAACTCTTATATTGTACCAATGTTGCGAATAACCCCAAATCTCTCCAAACCTGTATAACATTTTGTATAGATGTCCGTACGACACAATAGCTGAGAAAAGATTGCTAACGAATGATGACCAACATTATCTCTACATGCGAGTTAGAGAAACTTCTTTCTTCATGCGTCTTCTTGCTTTCTTCTGCCACCAAAAAATAAAAAATAAGAAAGACTAACCTAAAATTTATTCTCCCTAGTTCTTTATCGTGGCCAGCTTTAATCATAAGAAAACATAGAAAATATTGGAGAAGATATTGTCGTCCCGAAAGAAAAGTCTCCATGTTGTTATGTCAATGAAGTTGCTGACATCTTAGTTGTCACCCTCATTTTCAACAAAGTTTTCATGGAGAAAACGATCACCCTACCCCTCGTCATCGCCAAAGAGGAGGTGCAAGAAGAGATAAATCTCCAATACCAAGAAACTTGTCATGAAAAGACCCTAAATTTAAGGACTCGATCTACTGAAACCTTGTTGAGAACGATGGACGCCCACTCTGTTGGGGATATAACCTCGGCATATCCCCAGGGACCTTCTTGGGCCTGCCGACCAGGAGACGACCCAGCCTACGAGGCCCTGCGGCACGCGACCAGCCCGTCGTGCTCGCTAAGGACTCCTAAGAAGACTTGCTTGCCAAGGAAGATCCTAGTAGATAGACTCGGATCTCTTGCCTTAGGGAACCGATCCTAATCGGTTAGGATATGGAAATTGTAACCCTGCTCCCCGGCTATATAAGACGAGCAGGGACCCCCCCCCCCCTCAAAACCCCCCAGATAACCCCTCTCAGATCATTTACAGATCTTGTAACCTGGTATACGAGATCAATCTAGCCACCAGAACACAGGACGTAGGGTATTACGACGGTTTGCCGGCCCGAACCTGTATAAACCGTCGTGTCTACGCTCTCTGTGTTACGCATGATCGCCGTCGCCACACCTCCGCCTAACAATCTACTACCGTGAGGTACCCCTAGGTAGACTGCGACGCATATTTCGTCGACACACTCTCTCTTGCCTCCGCGGAGATACCGGAGGGGACTAACGGTGGTGAAAGGCAGGGGTACTAGGGCGAGTCGTGAGGCGAGAGGAGTGAGTCGCGGGTCCTATTGGGCGTCAAGAAAGTTACAAAATTATGCACATAAGTTCCCTCCGTATAAAACACCCCGTATTGGTGGTGCAGGATATTTCTCTCCGCTTACTCCATGGCGCTTCCCAAGAATTCTAAACCTTCCCGGCTAGGAGGTGATGCAAAGGATGTGTATGAGTTATACTTTGCCTTTCCGGGAGGTGATGCAGAGGATAAGTATGAGTTATATTTTGCGGAACCAAACTTATCACCGTATTTTTTTTAAGAAAATCATATACATAACTTTTATATACAATATTTACAGAACAAATTTATCGTCATAAACTTTTTTTTATCAAGAATTGGGTAATGAGATTCAACTAGTCTAGAAAAAGTGAAAAAAGAGAAAAACATGTTAACCAAAAAGAATTATGTTAGTGCGGTGTAAGCATGCCACTGAACGAATCCAGCCCGCATGCACGAAATATATTAGAGCATCTCCAAGAGATATGCTATTCTTGTTGTTTATTGTATATTTAGACTTTTACAGGGAAAATTGAACTCTAACAGATCTTCTATTTGGTTTTGTATAATAGCAATTATGTTATTCCTGAAATCTCGTTGGGCATAAATAGCAAGCGAACCTGGCTTGCTATGTTGTAAAATAGCTAGCCACGCATACAAGATGAGAAATAGTAAGTCTGTTGGAAAACTCTTATATTTTTAGAACTTCTATATTTTACAAAATAACTAAACTATGTAATTTAACTATTTATTTTACCATATCTGTTGGAGATGCTCTTAGCTTTTTTCGATTGGCAGACAAATAAACAAAAAAATAGGAACGTCCGCAAACGCTGGTCAACCACTCGATTTTGAAAGGAAAAAAACTCCCCGCGGGGGTAAGATAGCCCCGAACATTACGTTTAAGTAGAGCACAGGTGAAAATTCACTCCCCCAAGGAGCTGAACCAGGAGTGCTATTGAGGAGCTCTAACCGACTAGGCTAGAGGCTCTTGGCCGATTCTGAAAAGAACAAAATAACGATCCGTATCTGTCAAAGAAACGAGTTGGCGCGGACGCAATCTCTGACCCTGGAAAAGGAATCGGACAATAGGAAACCATTTAAGTGTTGAAAATGTAGAGAGCGACAGTTTATTTTAAGTGTCCTTCATTTCCGTTTCATCCCAGTTTTTCAACTCGTAATACCTACGCTCTACTGTTGCAGGGTCGATTGCCGATAGACCTTCGGCCCCTCTCAAGATTTGTACTTCCGGGTCTCTCGATCCGCCCTAAATTATTATAAATTATTCACTTTTTTAAGTAAAAGAATCTTAAATTTGACTAAATTTATATAATAGAATAATAATAACAACGATATCAAATAAGTATTATTAGATTTTTCATTTATTATATTTTTATAATATTATTGTTTGACATTATAAATCTTAGTTGTTCTCTCTATAATTTTAGTCAAATTGGGAATTTTTTACTCTTCAAGAAAAAATAGAATAAGATGTACCTTCATCCATAAATGATAATCATATTAGACTAGAAGAAAAGTCAAGCTTTATAAATTTTGATCAACAATTATTTAAAATATTTAGAGCATAGAACTTCTAATAATGAATTTATGTTAAAAATGCCTCTAAAATGATATTCATGTTTTACTCACCGACTTTATATTATAGGAGAAATTAGTGATCAAAATCTATTTTGTATGACTTTTCTTTTAGTCTAGTACAATTATCAGCTTGTACGGAGTGAGTAAATGCTATTTCTATCTTTGATACCATCGGTTCAAGAACACCTTATGCCTTGTCCTAATCATTTGGAATTCTCGATAGCATATCCTTAATGTAATAGCCTTATATGTAGAATTATATTGAAAAAAAATACTTGTGAAATCTCAGTAAATTGAATGATTTTAGGAACATATCTAGAAACAAAGTAGTGGTGAAAGATATGCTTGCATGACGACTTGACTTTTCTCATCGCTCCGAATATCTGGTATATTGATTGAAAATATAGACTCCATTCGCAGCGGTCGAACTGAGCGAACGACTATGAAAATGGAATTGGACGTCTTCCAACCCTTTCACTGTTAAAAATATAGAGAACCGTATTATTTATTAGAGCATCTCTATGGTTTTCTAAATAGAAATTTGGCTACTATAAAAGAAAAGATGTCTCCAACAGACTCTGTAAATGACTCTCCAAATATATATAGTAACTCTCCATTCCACCTCATTCGCTCTCCATCTTTGGATAGCCTATCTCACTAGCTATCTAGACTCTCCATTTTATAGAGTCTATTGGAGTAATCTAGTATTATCTATTTTAGAGAGTAACTAAATCACTAAATTTGACTAGTATGTTTACAAAGTCTCTTGGAGCTACTCTTAGTGTCCTCCATTTCACCGTTTCATTCCCATTTTCAAACTCTTAGTATCTCTGCTCTACTCTCCCTGTTCTAAACTACTCGTAATTGGCATTCTCGATTTTTAAGAAATTATTTTTTTTAAATGACTTTGACCATATATTAATATTAATATTTGTAATAAATAATTAGTATCATCAAATAAATCAATTTAAAAACTTTTTATAATAAATTTTATTGGAGATATAAATATTACATGCATATTAATTGTATAAATTTAGTCAAAATTTGATCTACACGTGTCTAAATAACCTCTATTATTTAATTTTTTAGGACTAGAGGAGTACTGTTTCAGGGTCGATAGACCTTCGGGCCCCTCTGAATCGAAGATTGTGAAGATTTGTACTGTCGGGTACAAAACTGTTGCTATTGCTATCCTTGATCGATGCCATCTGTTCGAGAACGCCTTACGCTGCACGAATCATATGGAATTGTCGATACATGTAATAGCGTTATATATATATACTCGTGAAATGAAATCTCTGAAAATTAAATGATTTTAGAAAAAAAAATATATATCTGAAAAAGATAGTGCGGAAGATATGCATGAATGAAGACTGAAAGCAAGCTCTCGAAGACGACACTTTTCTCCTCTGGCTCCCCAGAATATTTCTTGGTGGATTGAAAATCTGTCCAAATTAAATTACTCATAATGGCTTTTGGTTGATTACCGTTTCAAGTTAGAATGGGTAATCCCAGCTGATCGTTGACCTGGACAAAGCCAAAAAGAACGTAGAGTCGGCAATCAAAGGTCGGTGGCGCCATTTTGGCACCGCCGGGAATGCATATAATAAGTAGCTGTAGTACACTGGCACTACATGTATGCACACACGCAGTCTTACCGAGCTAATTAAGCTAGTCTGCACGATCGGCTCAGGTGTCGTACGTCGTCGTAGTTAGACTTAGACACCATGGAGTACCGCCACAGCCTTCTTCTCTGCCAATCCCTGATCGTCTCCGTACTCACCATAGCGCTGATCGGGATCCTGAAGCTCTTGCTGATGAGGCACCCTGCTAATAAGGCAGTGATCAGGCACCCTCCGGGCCCGTGGAAGCTGCCGGTGATCGGCAGCATGCACCACCTGGTGAAGGTGCTCCCGCACCGCGCGCTGCGAGACCTCGCGGGCGTCCACGGCCCGCTGATGATGCTGCAGCTGGGCGAGACCCCGCTGGTGGTGGCGTCGTCCAGGGAGATGGCGCGCCAGGTGCTCAAGACGCACGACGCCAACTTCGCCACCCGCCCCAAGCTCCTCAGCGGCGAGATCGTCCTCTACCGCTGGGCCGACATCCTCTTCTCGCCGTCCGGTGAGTACTGGCGTAAGCTCCGGCAGCTGTGCGCCGCCGAGGTCCTCAGCCCAAAGCGCGTGCTCACCTTCCGACACATCAGGGAACATGAGGTATATATATATGCATTGAAAAAAAAAAGAATTAAACTTTACTCCTGTCCTGTATTATATATTAAACATTTTTGCTCCGTGCATCCATGTTTCATTTTAATCTGTTTATTTATATATAATATATATATATATATATATATATAGATGGCCAGTGTGGTGACAAGGATACGATCGGCTGGGCCATCTACTCCGGTGGACCTCAGCGCAATGCTCCACAACCTAGCCAATAGCATCGTCGCCCGTGCATCATTCGGCAAGGTGCAGAGGAACGCCGACGAGTTCCTGTCAGCGACCAGTGTTGGCGTCGCCTTAACGAGCGGGTTCACGGTCCCCGACCTCTTCCCGACCTGGAGGCCCGTTCTCGCCGCGGTGACCGGCATGCGCCGTGCCCTCGAGAAGGTCCACAGGACGGTGGACGCCACCCTGGAGGAGGTCATAAAGGAGAGGAGAGGCGGCATCCGGGGCAGCAAGGGCGAGGAGGAGGAGAACGAGAACCTGGTCGACGTTCTCCTCGGCTTGCAAGAGAGATCTGGCGGCGGCCTGGCAGCTGGGTTCCATCTCACTGACAACACCATCAAGGCCGTCATATTCGACATGTTCACGGCTGGCACGGGAACGGTGTCATCATCGCTTAGCTGGGGCATGTCGGAGCTGATGCGGAACGAGAGGGTCATGAGCAAGCTGCAGGGCGAGATCCGACAGGCGTTCCATGGCAAGGCGATGGTCACCGAGGCCGACCTCCAGCTCCAGGCGAGCAGCCTCCCTTACCTGAGGCTCGTCATCAAGGAGACCCTCCGGCTGCACCCGCCGGCTCCGCTTCTGATACCTAGAGAGAGCATCGAAGCGTGTGAGGTCGAGGGCTACACGATTCCAGCCAAGGCTCGTGTCATTGTCAACGCCTGGGCGATTGGAAGGGACCCAAAGTGCTGGGGCGACGACGCCGATGAGTTCAAGCCTGAGCGCTTCGAGGGTAGCACGGTGGACTTCAACGGGAGCAGCTATGAGTACCTGCCGTTCGGTGCTGGCCGGAGGATGTGCCCTGGCATTGCCTACGCGCTCCCCGTCATGGACATGGTGCTCGTGCGGCTTCTCTACCACTTCGACTGGTCGCTGCCAGATGGTGTGAGCGAGCTGGACATGGCGGAGGCGTATGGCCTGGGAGCCCGTCGCAAGTCGCCGCTCCTGCTCTGCGCCACACCGTTCGTCGTTCCTGGCGAATCTACATGCGAAGGTATACCTTTCTAAGAATGAAGCCAGCTACCAAGGACGATTCATGCAATCATATGCATGTACAACCTCATAATATATGTGTACAATAATGTGCCGTTATCCTGCAAACGGTTTTGTGTTCTGTGTAAACAAACGAAAAGGCTAAGGTGGATTTAGTAGTAGTAGTAATGCTTATTTTTTGGTGAGTGGCCTACTCCGTATATGTAATGGCCTATAAGAATATGCATACCATTTTGTTCTTAACTATGTCTTTGTGTGCAAAAAAAAAGAAATTTTCTATATAACATTTTTGCAATGTTCACCCTTTGAACTTTCATTCTTACCGGCTCATTCTTCATGCAGTGGCAAGGCGACTGCACGTGAATAATATTCACGGCTATGTAATTTATCATCTTGCTCCAAAGAGGCAGTGATATTCATCACCGCGATGAGAGGTGTTCGTCCAAACCCACCCTACGGAGGAGCGACTCGTGCAGCGGCGCTCCCCCGCCTCCGAACCCTCTCTCCACTATCAAAATGGTGCAGTTCTCCTAGTGTTTTATGTAGTAATAAAACATTACCACTAATTATAGCACATGGTAATTTTACTAGGAGACATTTAGTAGGGAAAGTTTATACTAAATTGTAACTAGTAAAACACTAGGAGAACTCCACCTTACTAGGAGAAGTTTAATATTTTGGTAGTGCTCACGCATCTGTTCCCAGCCGTCGCCAGAGCTGATGTCGGCAATCCGACAGATGGCAAGGACGGCCACGGCTGGGTCTTCACCCAATCCTTCTCTCTCTTCTCTACTCTCTCACCCTCGAAGGTTCTCCCAAGGTAGGACTGCAGGGAGCGGCGACCGGCGGCGGGATCCGGCCCGTTGTGCCCGGATTTGGCTTCCCCCAGGCTGGATCTGGCTTCCCATAAGCCGGATCTGGTCTCCCGGCGCGCAGATCCATGGCGTGGTGGTGGGAGGCTGCGGCGGCGACGCGGTGGTGCTGTGGCGACGGGATGGCGCAGTGGTGCTATGGCGACACGGGAGCTGCACAGGTTGCAGCAGAGAGGATGTCGTCCGGCGAAGGTGGGGGTGTTAGGGCTACTGCCCGCACCTACGGTGGTGGTTGGTTGGCGCTGCTGCTCTTCGTGTTGGTTCTCCGGCGACAACGACAACGGCCGCCCTGCCGTGGTGGCAGCGGCGGGCCTCCTGGCGCCGGCGAGAGGGCCAGTATCCCTGCCGACGGCCTCCTTTGGCTGATGTCCAGGTTGCCATGGCATGTCACCACCTCCACTTTCCGTGGTGAAGACTCTCTGCTTGGGTGAAATACCCTACCCAGCGTTCTGCTCAGGCCGGCGGCGGTGGCGCTCATACGTCATTCTCCTTCCCGAAGGCGTCGTCGACGCCTGTCTTCACTGGGTGTGGCGGGCTCTGGGACGAAAGTATTTTGTGCTCTTCAACGATGTTGGCATTCGCGGATATCAATCCCCTTCATGAAGGCTTCGTTGGAGCACTACGGCGGTCGCTCCCCTGCCTTCCTGCCTCGAGCTGCCCCCTCCGCGTCTGCTCGTCAATCTGAACCTAATTGGGCGTCATGTCTCTTCACCTTGGTTTGTTTGGTATGTGTTGGTTGTAGTCGTAGTCATGGTCGTCGTTGTCGGCGGATGCTTTGCCGCTGAGGTCGTTTTCGATGGATGCTTTGTCATCCAGGTGTTGGGGCGGATGCTTTGCCGCCGGTGCTTCTTCAGGCTATCCTTCCTCGCCCGTGGTCCTAAGGACGTTGCCTTGAGTGACTCGGGGGAGCTTTTAGGGAGGTCGCGTTTCCGGCGGATACTTTGCCGCTGAGGTCGCGATCGTTTTTCCGGCGGATGATTTGTCGTCGAGGAGTTTCTGGTGGATGCTTTGCCACCGAGGTTGTCTTGACATCTAGCAGATGCTTTGTCGCTGTTATCTTCTTTGGCTCCTATCACTACTGGCTACCTAGGTGTTGAGTTATCTTTTGTATTAGGCTCAATTGCTGGGGTTGCTGATGGAGGGTCCCCCACCCCTCATATTTCTTACTTTGTGCCTTGTGCCTTGTGTTGAGGATTTCGTTGGTAATCCATGGATTACTCGCGATTCCTAATGTATCATCTATGTGTAGGTCTATTGACCACTCTCTTCTTCTTAATGAAATACAGGCTATATGACTGATCTAGAAAAAAAATATTCATCACCGCTGGTTCCTATTACGAACTGTTGTTGAAATTAACCGTTGGTGAAAATGGGAGCGATTATCATCGCCGCCTGGTAACATGAACCGATGGTGATAACCTTTCATAATCGTTAGTTTGTATTACCAAACCGGCGGTGATGTTTGGCCTATTTTCACGATCGGTTTTGTGATATGAACCAAGAGTGAAAATTATTTTCATCAACGGTTTGACTTACGTTTGTGCCACAATAAAATTCATAACTTTTTCGAACAAAGTCAGATGAAAAATAAATTTTATATCAAAATTGTAGATAGAATCCAAAAATTTGGATTTCCAAATGTAAGAACTTCAAAAGGAATTCTAAGACCATAAATGAAAAAATCATCAAGATTTACAACCGCATAGTTGATGATTTTTTTTTATTTGAAATCATTTGAGGTCCCAAAACTAAGGTTGAAGAAGTTTGATGATTTGAAATTTAAATTTGTTAAATGGCCTCGGATGGCGAGATGAACAAAACCAAAGTGTTGTAGATCTCCATTAGAACAACGATTTGTAGTTGATGACTTGTTCATCTGAACCGTTTAAGGTCCTAAATATTCATTTTAAAACCCTGAAAAGTGAATATTAGCGGAATGAATATGCTATATAGACATATATAAGTGACTTAGGAGGTGATGCATAAGATCTTCTTATCATCAGTGACTTTCACCGTCGAGGGGTAAAAAACCGGCGGTAACAAGGGTTTTGAAACCGACAGTAACATAGATTGTGTAGTAGTGATTATTACATTTAAAATGCAGAACCACAGCGTATGCATGGAACATCTTAACATGCATGGCTGCTACAAATGTCAAGGTAAATATAGTAACTAACAAACAGAAACGAGCGGGACACATCGGTACATCACATCAACTCAGGCTCTGCATGCATAGTCTCCCAGCTATGAGGTGCAAGCCCTCCAGATAGTTGATTTCTCATCCGCCGCATACTCTGTAGAATATTTCAATGACATGGACCTACCCATAGGCGGCTTTGAGTATTTTTAATTAGTCCCTTTTAATTACCTTCCACGCTGGATGTAGATGGATCCTAGTGCATAACAAGTGAATAAAAAATTAGAGCCATTCATTTAGATAGATCCGATGGCTATAAAGTAAGAAGAACCAATGCAGAGGAACTTAAGTTGTGGACCGGAACCTAAAATATTTGGGTCAGGAACCTAAAATATATGGGTTAGGATTTATTTTAAAAATAAATTTAATGGGTAGAATAGTACTTTCATGTCTATCTCCTTTCTCGCAGCTCCGATCGATCCCTCCCTCTCCGATGATCGATCCATTATTTTACACAGCTAGAACACCTATGAACGATCTAACAAAGACAGACATTACAGTACACCAAAGCATTACTCGTTGATGCAGTTTTGAGCTCTATTTGCAACCATTATCAAACATGATCTGAAACACAAACTTGAAAGACATTTCTGCTGCTCTCTGGCTAGCCCTGCTGCGCCTGCGCGAGGTGACCAATAGTCATGGCTGCCGGTTACCCCACTGTTCTCAACTTCTCTTCGTTTATTTACCAGTCCTTCTCAGGTTGGCCACAAGCCCATGCAGCCAGGCAACGGAGAGCCCTGGCACGCGTCCGGTGGCGCGGCGAACTCCGGACAGGCAAGTGACAGCGACCTGCAGGCGGGCAGGCGGCAGCGACAGGGGCCGCATGCATCCGCTAGCGGCCTCCGGCAAGGCAAGCGACGACGACGGGCTACGGGCAAATAGGCGGCGGCGGTGCGGCAACACTGCAACAGCCAATCAACAGATCGCATATTTACAAGAAAACAACTGTTCCATTAGAGTTAATGGCCTCGGTCAAAGTACTAAGATACCCTCAAATGTAATTAATTATTATTTTTGTATCATCAACGACTGGCATTATTTTTGTAGGGTCGGTTCCTTCCAAGCACGGTAACAAACCTCTTTTTTTTTTTAACATACACAAATTCTTTGAAAATTAAATCCAAAAAATACAAATTATATATGATCAAAACTTCAGATGGATGCAAATCATAATTCATGAACTAAATGTTGTAGAACCAAACAGTCAACTGAATCAACAAATATACGATAAGAGGTCTTACAAAGCATGGCAAACTCATTTTACCTTATTGCTCAAGCATAAGGAGAGAGGAAAGACTGCGATCTCTGCATACGCCCCAATAATCAGGACATGAACTTGTAGCAATCATATGAAAACCAGATGAAACAAATAATTTAGAATACACTATGGAAGAAAATCTTCTAACCATGCCGTACGATCAGAACTTGTGGTATTCAAATATAGAAATTGTATATTGGCTCATTCCTTCATGCCTCACTGCAAGCCTGTGGGTTGGACGGCCAGCGGCCGGGGCATGGATGCTGGGAGCCCGACAGTCGATGGGGCCAGGCTGGTGGCCGGCCAGGGGATGGCTGGCCGCCGGCGCCGGGGGATGGCCGCCTGGGGCAATGAGAGGAGCGACATTGCAGAGATTCAAAGAGCAGAAGGTGGAGATTGGAGGCCGGTAGGCGTCAGTCGGCCGGGGCCGTGGTCCGTGGAACCACCATTGGAGGTACGGGGCTCCGGGAGGCGGGACAGTGGGAGCTCAAAGCCGGCGTGCACGGGAGGCCAGGATTGCCGCGCTGCTGCCGCCGCCGCCTCTACGGTCCACGTCTCCGTGACTGCTCGCGCTCGGCGGGGCTCGGGACCGCAAATCCATTTAAGCGAGCGTTCGCTTGGTTCCTATGGAGTGAACGGTTTATCTACTCACGTTTGGCTTGCCGGATATATATTAATTAATTACTATAACACATATGGTCAATTATTACTGTACGGCAATGCGACTTGTACTTTCTCTTTTTAGGTTGTACTGCATTTTTTTCTTTACTTTCTCATTTTTTCTTATTGTTTTTATTTTTAATTTATGTTTTATGTGTTTTTAAGTATTTTTGATTTTATATGTTTCATCCGTTTATTATTTTTTGGCAATATTGACACCTTATACATAATATAACTTATGTACATAAGTTATATAGAATAACTTATATATATATAAATTGTGTTTATAACTTTTGCATTTAAGTTGTGTTTCATAACTTTTATGTTTCTTAAGTTTTTGGTACAAATATAAGTTATATGTTGTAAGTACATGATACAAGTTATATATTAATCTATTCATTTATTGATCCTTTGTGATTAATAACTTTTGTATCATAACTTTTGTGTTTTCAAATTTTGACATAAATTATAAATTATATAATATAAGTTATACATTATAAGTTACAGTTCTAAGTTATAACACCTAAGTTGTTATTAAATTTTTTTTAAAACCTATACAAGTGAGATCTAGTTTTGTTCGTTTTGATACGTAAAATACACTGGTGCAGACAGAATTGAGAATGGGTATACCATTTAGCAGTTATAACATTTTAAAATAAACGTTTGCTTTTTACGTGCTAGTATCACGTGACGTCACAACAATTTAAAAAGCATGTAGGATGCATCCAGGTAGTTCGCTACGTGTATTGCCGAATAGGGAAAGTGGTGGGAATTTTTTCTAAAAGAGGAAATTACTTTATGTCCGAAAATAGTTCGCTTGTTTTGAGTTGGATGATCGTTCGCGATTCAGTGTCGTCCGCTCGGGACTCGGGACTCGGGAGGCGTCTAGGCGAAGTAGCGAGGTGCGGGCTGGCCTGCTCTAAGCCTAAAAGAGGCCCATGTCTGCCCAGAAGACTAGAAGCCCATTCCACCGGCCTGCGCCGCTATGGTTAATCGTCTTCAACCTCGACTTGATCTCGGCCTCAGCAGCGGCGGGGTGGGAGGGAGCACGGCCGATGGTGGTGGAAGGGTCCCGACCGTAGGGGAGCCCTATGGGTCGGTCCGCCTCTGGGTGCACAGCACACACAAAGTTCAGTTTTGAACAGATCAGCAAACAAGAGAAACCGACGACGTCGGTGTTAGTTTTTTCAGCTCCATGTTCAGTTTACACCGATTCATATTTCATAATTCATAGGGCATGTGTGGCGTGCAGGAAGCTTATTACATGGTGCCTCCAGATCGCCGCGTGCAACGAGAAGCTGCCTATTGTCCGCGCCGTCTTCCACGACGGCCGCCTCGTCCTCGTCCGGCGCAGGCACTGTTCAAGATCCCGGTGAGCCTAGTTACGCCACAGACACCCATCCGGCTTTACATCCACGGGTCGCCTCTGGCCCTCTGCCGGCGCCGCGGTCGCGCGCACACCCTGTGCACTGTTCTATGCAGGCATGCGGCGCCATGGTGTTAGTTGGATTTTTTTATTTTATGTTTTCAAGATTTCAGATGTCTCCGTGGGCTAGCGTGAAGCCGTGAACTTGATGTTCCTTTGGGCCTTCGGTGTTGGTCTTAGCTGGGCCAAGAAGCTCATTTATATAGTGGAAATAGATACGAAAATAATTCACATTATCTCTCCCAACTTATTACAAATGTTCGCTTTTGTTTCGAAAACTCTAAATCAAGTAAATCATCTCCTAGTTCTTCCAAAATAGTTCATTTTACCTTCTTAACCGGTTATAAGCAGTTTTTAAAGACGATTTTGCCATTTGTCCTTTTTATTTATTTATTAGCCACAAAAACTATCAGCTGAACTAGCCGTATAATACAGAGCCTTGTATACTAGCTTGTGCATCCAATCAATTATGTTGTCTCAATCACTAAGATTACTTAATAGCACATAGCCATAGCTATGAGCCAATTTTCTTATACATAACATTGAGGCTTATAGGGCAAACTAGGAGGTCATCATTTGAGCATAGGTTACACTAGCCGTAGCTAGCAAGCCACATACTTAGTGTTAGCTTGTTTTAACTTATTTCATCTCATATAGTACTATAGTCAGCAGGCACGTTAGAAAGAAGCTTCCTCGAAGGATTCCTAGTGTTGCTTGTCTCCGGTACCTGAGGAGCCAATAACGTTTAATTAAGGTTAGTTTGCTAGCTGCTTGATCCTGCTTTCCAGGAGGCAGACACCAGGCAAAGCATATGCTTGTACTTTATATATGTTGAAATAATGGAACTATGTATTCGTTCCATCCCAAAATACTTGGATCTTGTAGTATACAAATTCTATCCTAAAATAATTGTTTTTCTTACTTCCCAATGCACCCCATTCTCTTCTCCTGATACATATTATTTTCGTTTTCTAATATATCTATATCTCTATTTCTATGGGTGTAAGGTATTTTACCTTGAGCATTGATATATGTGATAGATCCAAAACGTGTCTACTATTATACTATTTGTGACCTACTCCCATCTCATACTCATGTTCACTTCTCGATAAGTCAAACAATTTTAACTTAACTATATAATATTAATATTTATAATATATAGTTGACATCATTAGATAAATCATTAAATATATTTTTATAATATAAATTTATTTGACTACGTCTGCCGTGCTCCTAATCAGCTGCCCTCTACTCGTTAATTTCTATACTGAATATACTTAGGGCATGTTTGAGTCCCCGAATTGGACCGAATTGAATTAGATTCCAAATACTAGCCCGTTTGGCTGATATTAGAATTGAATTCATTGTTTCAGCCCATTTCCAACCAATGAAACGGTGGCCTGCTAACCAATTCAGACCTCAACCCTCGGAATCCCTTGGAAACTCACCGTCGTCGCTCTCCCTCCCTCCCCCGACTCCATCCCCGCCGCCGCTCTCCCTCCCCGACCCCATCGCGCCACCGTCGATCTCCCTCCCCGATTCCATCGCGCCGTCGTCGTTGTCCCTCCCTGCATCGCACCCTCTCCCTCCCCTGACTTCACGACGTCGCAACAAGAGCAAGACCCCTTCTCCACGAAGCAGCAGCAGCAGGGTGCTCTGCGAGATGTGCTTCGAGGACTTCCCGCCGCGCGATGTCTCCGGCATGGACTGCGGCCACTCCTTCTGCAATGACTGCTGGACGCAACACTTCGTGGCCGCACTCGACCTCGGCAACAAGCAGACCCGGTGCATGGCATTCAGGTGCACCGCCAGCTGCGACGAGGCCGTGGTGCAGCGGCTCTTGCGCCGTAGGGACCCCGCGGTGGCGGAGCGGCTCCACGACTTGCTCCTCCAGTCGTACATGGACGACAACAACGCCGTGAAGTGGTGCCCAGCGTCCCGCACTGCGGCCGCGCCATCCGCGTGGACACCGTCGACGAGGCGTAGCCGCTGTGCGAGGTGCGGTGCCCCTGCGGCGTCAGCTTGTGCTTCACTGCCTCCGGTGATTGCATACATAACTGGGTTCAATTCTTGATCCAAGTTAGCCAAACAACATTTTTCATTTTAATTCTAGAAATTCAATTATGTTTGCATCCAAACAAGAATAATGGAAATGAATCAATTTCCAGCTGATTCAATTCTACACAAATAAATTTCTAGAATTTGATTCAAAGAAAGTGATTCAATTCTAGGGAACCAAACGACCCCTTATTTCAATTGAATTGATTTGAAATTAGAAGTAGCAAATATGGATTGACTTTATTGACAGAATCTCAACAATTGGTACGCTATATTCATACTACAATTACATGTTCAATAAATAGTTTTTTATGACCTTTTCATCTATATGTTGATCATTCATATTCACGGAAGAAGTGAATGCATCACCTCACTATACACTAGGTATTTATTTTCATCTCACTTTGTACAACATTCTTAGATTTTTAGAGGCCCTAGTCTTAACTAAAAGCTGGCTCCGCCACTGTAGTAGCTGCATATAGTTCCATGTAACTAAACAACAAAATGAAAACATGTGATGAATCATCGAGGCACCATGCACGCTAACTTAATCACACGCTGGTCAACTATTGCTAAGGTGATGCCAGGCAGAGAGCATTAGTCAAAACATGGAGGCAGCAATCATGGTTGTCGCGCCCCCAAAAAAGAAAAGGTGTTGGACGTACGACGCAGCCTTTACACACCAGGAGAATCAAACTCCTTGATCAATTGGAATAATATTCCCAAAGAAATCGATATACGGAGTACTATATACTCTCTCCATCCCAAATTATAAGTCATTCTAAGAATCTTAGAGAGTCAAAACATCTCAAGTTTGACAAAAAATTATAGACAAAACTATAAAGATTTATAACATCAAATAAGTATACTATGAAAATATAATTGATAACGAATCTAATGATACTTATTTGACATCATAAATATTATTATATTGTTATATAAGTTTGGTCAAATTTGAGAAACTTTAACTCTCCAAGATTCTTGGAATGACTTACAATTTGGAATGGAGAGAGTACTAGCTATGACCGCACTGAAGCTACAAACGCACGAAAACATGGTTCTGTTTCCCAGCCGCAATAATGCACATGCAGTAAGAACAAGTACAATTAATTTATGTTTGTCTAGTAGGAGCAGTTTCGTTTCAAAAACAAAAATACATGTTTATCTAGTAGTTATACATATAACTAGAAGTAAGTTTTTTTTTAAAAAAAATTGATCGGGTTTATATAAAATACTATTAACATTTATATCTTAAATTTTTTATTTAATCCAATGATATTTATTACTTTATTTTATAAATTTAATCAATTATAGTTTCAGTTGCAGAGTGAGGAAACATGAGCGAATTAATAAGTATGACTCAGCTGGTTAGGTTTCCTGTGAGGCTGTGATAGAAACATGTCATCTGAATTCAAATCCTCAACTTGACATTTGTGTTTGCATTTTTCTAAATTTATATTCTAGGATTTAATAGTTTGTTCGTTTAGTGATAGCCGATGTAACGATCATGGTGAGTTTGTAAATCCTGAGGTATACCAACCCGGTTTTAGTCTTTTCTTCTTTTTTTTTTGGACGAATTTTTAGTCTTTTCTGATGTGCTCATATAGGAAGCTTGAGAATCGGTCCAATCTTAGTCTTTCGAAAGTGCTTATATATAGAGAAAGGACATGTGTGTGTGCATATGTGCTATGATTTATTAACTTCTATAGTAAATGGTATGTTTTCTATAAGTACCTTTGTAAAGGGTTATCCTAACTCACATCGCAAGGATCTAGATTAGATTAGTTTAGTCTAATTAGTTTGAATCTGTGTAATGTTTTTCAAGTTCATAAAGAAATATGTATGTATTAGTTTCATGGTAAGTCACTTATAATGAATTACTCCCTCCATCTCAAATTACAAGACCTTTCAAAAACTTTGGAGAGCTAAAAAAACATCTCAAATTTGACCAATAATTATATAGAAAATTATAAAGATTTATAACATCAAATAGTCATATTTTAAAAATATGTCATATAAGTTTTGTCAAACTTAAAATATTTTGACTCTCTAAATTTTTTTTGGATGTCTTATAATTTAAGAGGGAGGAGGGATTGGGATGTCCTAGCAGCGAGTGCACGTCCACTGGTGGCGCACACGCAAAGAGTGAGAAAGACTCGGACCGCCTCCGCCAAAGGGGTAGTCGTGCTCGCGCCGGTAAATTACGATACAAGATCAAGGCTGCCGAGCCGCGCGCCCGTCCAGCGCATCCACCGGGGCTCCATCCAGGGGATGGCGAGCACAAGGCAACGGCGGGGGGCTCCTCTTTTGTCCCCCCTCCAACTATAACTAACAACGAATCATTACGCTGGACTACTGACCCATTTTTTGCGAGAAAACGGCCGGGCGAAAGGGCAAAGACTTTAGGATTGCAAGGCTGCTGCTCTCTGCAGTGCAGGACAACCTTTTTGACTACACTCAGCTCGACGGCATCTGGTGCTTTCTGGTCTACTACGACGGTGCCCCCCTGTTTTTATTCAGTTTTACTACCAGTAGCAGTGAGTTCGCGGCCGGAGCTAGACTGAACGGAGTGGCAGTAGCAGGTGAACATGGCGACAGAGCGATAGCAATACTGCAAGTTAATAATACTCACATTTCCTTGTTGGGATAGAATAGCAAACGGCACTGCACTACTAGCTACTAGTGATTAACAACACCCAGCCAGCAATTAACACCTCGCAGAGTGTTCACCCACACCCACATTACATTACATTGCATTACATAGCACTCCTCATCTAACTCAGAAACAACAACTGGCCCTCAGTAGTTATAACATTAACACAGCAAGCACGTACCAAATCATCACTGCTCCCCCGGCCTGAGCCTGACACGTAGGACCAGATCGAAAAAACCAAACGCTAATACTACTAGTACTAGTACGTGCGACGACCAATCAAGTGACCGCGGGGTCTAAATAATAAGCTTAATTAATTAGCTGCATGCACCGATACATTAGTCGTAGCCGCGGGCGCCCAGTGCGGCGGCGACGGGCTGAAGTGGCGCGACACGACGCGGGAGTCGAGCAGCTCGACGATGGGCGGGAAGGAGACGCAGCGGGGCACCTTGTACTGGTTGATGGAGGCGCCCCTTGAGATGGCGTAGTCCATGAGCTCCTCGAACGTGCCGGGCCGCACCACCCGGATCTCCAGCGGGCCGATGGACCCGTCCGCCACGCGGCTCTGCCGGTACACCGAGTTGAGCGCCTCCTCCATCTCAAGGCAGCAGCTGTCCAGCGTCTCTCCGTCCACGACGGGCCCCTCCTTGTCCTTGGTGGCCAGCCGCAGCTCCCAGTAGATGACGTAGTGTCCCGGGATGCTCCGCGTGCACGCGTGGCTCGTGTACTCCGCCACCGCCGCGCCGCCGCAGCGGAGCAGCAGCGCCGACGACGCGCGGTCCACGGCGCGCTGCAGCTCCGCCTCGTCCGTCTTGTCGGACTCGATGGACAGCAGCACGTTCTTGCGGCGCACGAACCTGAACTCCGGCGCCGCGTTGTGGAACCCGGCCACACGGAGGATGTCCCCGACGCGGTACCGGTACAGCCCCGCGTACGTGGTGATCACCAGCTCGTACTCCCGCCCGACCTCCACGTGGGCCAGGTCCACCAGCCGCCGCGCCGCCGCCGCCGCCTTGTACCTGTAGTCACCATCCGCATCCACTACGGGGAGGAACTCGAAGTAGCCCATGTTGGGCATGATGGTGTAGCGCACCTCCGACGGGTGGCACATGGGCCGGAGGTTGAGCCCGAAGTAGCACTCGGAGGAGGCGTACATGGTGCACGCCATGGGGAGCCCGCCGCTGTAGTGCTCCAGGGTGGGGATGTACTGCTGCATGGCGCCCGTGACGATCACGTCCAGGTACCGGGTGTTGGGCCACACGCGGGTGACGATGCCGGCCCAGTCCTGACCGCCGCCGCCGCACTCGGCGCGGACGAAGCGCGCCAGGTCCGGGTCCGGGCGGCGGAGCACGCCCGCGACGGCGTCACGGACGGACGGGTCGGACACGCGCGGGGTCAGCGTCCCGGCCTCGATGTCGTCGGCGAGCTGCTCCCAGTGGAGCTGAAGGAAGCGGATGGCGCGGAGCAGGCCCGACGCGAACACGGCGCCCACGCGGAGCACGGCGTGGCGCTGGCAGAGGCCGCACACCATCTGCGCGTACATGCTCTGGAACGCGTCCGCGCACAGGATCGCCGCCGTCGGGCTCGTGTAGTCGTGGTACGGGTCGAACGGACGGTTCTTGAAGTGCTCGCTCTTGTAGTAGCTCGTCAGCACGGGACGCGCCGTCAGGCCGCCGGGCGTCGTCGTCTCTGACTTGACGAACAGGAAGTAGAGCGCCTTGCCCTTGTCCAGCCCAGGCACGTACAGGTTCATGACGGGCATGAGGAGGCTGTACAGCAGCTGGCGCCGGTCGAGCTCTTCCTTGATGGTTGGCATCAGCTTGCGCTCGCCGGCCGAAGTGCCAGAGCTGGTGAGGAACTCGGAGATGGGGTGCGCGGAGAGGATGGGCGAGCGGTCTCCGTTGGCGATGCGCTGGATGTCAGGCTGCACGTCCTCGTAGGTGACGACGGGCACCCTGGCGCGGAAGGCGTCGCGGTCGGTGGCGCCCGCGAGGCCGCAGCGGGCGAGGTACTCGGTGCCGGCGTTCCTGGCGAGGATCTCGGCCAGGACGCGCTCCTGCACGGCGTCCACGTCCGAGGTCATCTCCTCGATGAACCTCAGCTTCTCGGCGTCCGCCTTGTCGCTGCTGGCCGCTGGCGGTGGGGCCGGCGCACGCAGCGCCGTGGCCGAGGGCATGTCAGTCATCACCGCCATCCGAATGAAGACGAGTAGCTGTGTGTGTGTGTGAGCTGATGCCCGGATGAAGCAAGGATGGGTTGGGGAGCGGAGGAAGGAGGGATCGGAGCCAGGGCGGTTTATATAGTTGGGAGGAGGCGGGAGGGCACGAGGGTGACGGCGAGGTGTGTCGGGTCTGGGGGCGGCAGGGTGGGGACCCGTGTCGCGTCGGGAGGTGGGCAACAGCCCGGCAAGCCCGCCTACAGTACGTCGGACCCAGACAGGTCATGGCCTTGCTGCGTCGCGTCCGCCGGGAGCGGGAGAGGAGATTCAGGAGGGGATGGCAGCGACCGGCGATGCGGCGCGCTTCACGCCTCGGCAAGTTGGCGTTGGTGGCCGGATCGGAGGGCAACAAGGGCTTGCCTTGACCGTGCATTCTGCATTTGTGCTCGTCTTGGGCGTTTATCTCGCGCCGCGCCGGGACGTGTTCAGGAGCAGCTAGCCTAGCAGTGCCTGTGGTGAGTGGCGTACAGCGGAGCAGCTATCCGTGTCCATGATGGCTAGGTAGTCGGCAGTGCATGCTGGCGGTGTACTCTGCTACTCTACTCTCTACTAGTAGTAGTGTAGTGATCGGCATTCCAGAAGAGGAGAAACATCAGTGCTTCTCATGCAGAGAAACGACGCAAGATGATTTTGCTTGCTTGCTGCGAATGTAATGACAGGTCGTTATTTACGTGCTGCTAGCTGCCGGCTACACACTTACACTAGTACTATGGGTCTATGGAGCTAGAGAACATAAACAGAAGAGGACAAAGCAGTGTGCTAGCTAAGCGCTGAATTACAGATGCTGCACACCACTAGCTAGCTAGTGTACTTTTGTTGAACCGATTAACGCGCCTCTTTAAAACCTCCTACCAAATTAAATTCCAGGCGAGATTTTTAAATACTAATTACTGTATGATACTTAATACTACTAGTAGCATTTCTTTAATTCGTATTCTGAATTGAATCTCTGCATGACCGTCCATGTTGCTTCAATACAGTACGTACGTACGTAGTCTAGCTAGCTAGAGTTGGACACAATTATTGTGTGTTTTTTTTTTTTGCGCATACAGGTACTAGCACAATCAACGGGGGGATTAGTGGCCGGAACGTGTGTGAATGGATGCGTGACAAGGGCGGCCACGAGGCCTCGACAAGGATGACAAGAGACACTACTAGCTAGCAGCAAGTAGCAAGCAGTATATACGCACTAGCACGAGGCCGGCAGACGAGACACGGACGGACATGCCCCCGTCGTGCTCATGCCCGGCTGTCTCTGCCGTTTTGTCGATCAAAAGCCGTACACGTACGTCGACAGGACTCGTCCTCGTCGCCGTCTCGTGTTGCTTTTTATTTGGTCACAGTACGTACTGTAGCTGTGAACGCAACAACAATAACAACAACACGCGCAGGGGACGTGGACTGGAGTGGGGACTGTGGGCAGCAGGGAGTACGTGTGTCCACTGCCGCGCGCCTTTTGTTTTGCTTTTGTTGTCGATCTGCTTGGCTTTTCTTTTTTCAGCGACAAATAATGCGCTTTAATTTGCCCGGGCCGGGCGTATTTAGCGCGACAAAATTAGGCCCCCAACACGGATGGCAGATGTGCGTGCGCTCCTCTATCGATCATTTACGTACAGGATATATGATGCGATGCGCTACCGAGACGGACAGTGCCGCCGGGGGGGGGGGGGGGGGGGGGGGGGCGGGGGGATGTGCACATCGGCCTAGAGCTAGAGTGATTCAAACAAAGCCTATATATTGACCATGCCGTACGTAAGTATGAGTCACCTCCCCGGCCGGCCGGGCGGTCATGCATGCATGCCGTTGTATCGATCGATCACGTACACCATGCATGGCGGCAGCCAGCGGCCGGCTACATACGGAGCATCCACATCGCATCGTCACACACATGACACACACATCACATAAAGAGTAACTAACGAAAATATATATGTACTAGTGACAAGGACGAGACGACCGTCGATCGAGGTGTTTGTTTGGGTCGTCGTCGATCATTAATATATATAATTGTGGCCGGAGATGTGATAGCTAAATTAGATTCGTTCTGCATGCGATTACTAGGTGGGCGGTTAGATGATATACTCTTATATATATATATATATATATATATATATATAGATTAAGCTCAGGTTTACGCGCAGCCTGGCCATGTGGAGCTAGCGCGACTGCATGCTACTAGCAGTCGATCTGCTAGAGAGAGAGAGAGATGACATACTCCGTAGATGAAGAGAGAGAGAGAGAGATGTCTGCTACGGCCGGCGGCCGGCCGCATGCATGTGCCCATGCATGTTGCGGTTATCATGGAGTGGCGGCGGCACGGTACGGTACGGCCAAGCTGGACGGACGGCACGGAGCCGGTAGATGCATGGCGGCAGATATCCCCTCCCCCTGGCCTGGTGCCTGCCTGCTGTGGGTGGACGACGATGCGCATTGCAAGGCCGGCCGGTCAGACGACGACCTCATCAGGTGAACGGATCGGACCTTACGGACGAAAGATAATAATTATAGATATATAATCCGAGTCAAATAATGCATCGCATTCTGCATGCATGTAGATGTAGGATGCAGATTCCTGGGAATTTTATTGCTGGCTGTCTCTGTCTCGATGGCCAGAGATTCGATCACAGTCCAGTCCGGGCAGAAGAGAAGAGCTATACTAGGAAGCAGGGATGAAGCTTCTTCGAGTCACCGGCGGGCCGCATTGTATATTACAACATGCACGAGGTTTGGTTTTTAACTAACCGCTAGCGACCCTGGATCGACTCACTGGACGGCTATACTTGTAGTACTAGTTTTCTTTACGATCGCTATTGCTTGCTGGCTACATGCACGCACCGGCGACTCAGGTGGTAGACTGGGCGCATGGCCGCCGCCCCACGCGCGGCCACCAGCATTTGCCTGCATGCAACAATTAATGGAGGCCCGCCGGCCGGCCGGCCAGCCGCTGCTGCGTGGGGGCGCCTGCATGCACGCATCGTGCTGTGCTGCTTGTTCCCCCATCGTCTGTTGTTCCGGCCGGCCACTTCATGAATGCCGCTGGCTCGCTCGCGCGCCCACTGCACACATCGTCGTCAGTTCATATGCACTAGTACACTGAACTGAACAGCAGTTTGGTTTGGGGGGGGGGGGGGGGGGGGGGAGGCATGCATGCACGCACTATAAATGGTGACCAGTCGTTGCTACAAGCGACTCCTGATGCTGTACTGCATATCTTCATGAATGAGATGCAGATTTTTTTTTTAATTTTAACATTTTTTAAAATTATTTTTAATTTCAACACCGTTGACATTTTTTATATAACTAACACTTTTGGCAGCACCACCATCTATAAAGCGACATTTCATCGTTGCCATGCATGATAGAGCGGCAAGAACGCTAACGTGACGGAGACTGGTCAAGGCAGCCGAGTGAGCCCAGCCTTGCCGCTCCATGATCCACGGAGCGACGGCTGCCGTGGAGCGGTAAGGGCCAAGCTGAGTTTATATTTTCTATTTTCTTTTTTCCTTTCCTTTTTTCCTTTTTCTTTTTCTCTGAACCGTTTCATTATTTATTATTATTTCTTTTCTTTGTTCATTTTCTCTTTTCTTTTTTTCTTATTTACTTTGTAGTCTTTTTATTTTCCATTTACTTTTATATTAATCTATTTTTTATAATTAACTATGTTTATTTTATTTTTTTATTTTTTGTGTTTTTTATTTTTATTCTATTTACTTGTCTTTTATTTTTATGTTGATACTTGAAGATTCTATTTACTTGTCTTGTATGTTCTAAAATACATATGCCAAAACTAAAAAGATGCAATCTGCAACATTTCCCTATAATGACTTGGCAAAAACAAAAATTATGGACCTAATGGGGACTCGAACGTTAACTTTCCCCACGGTTTTTCTCCTCACGCGACATCTAGGTTGCGCGCTGCAAGGCTCGAAGTGTTTCCTTCCGCCATCGCCAAACCCTCACGGCCAGCCATCCTGGACGTCGTCTGCCATCGCCGTCGTCCGCCGTCGCCGTCACCGTCATCGCCGTCCGTCGTCCGCTGTCGTCGTTCCGCTGTCGCCGTTCATATTTGCAATATGTGCAACATGAGATCGGTGATGTCCATTCTTTGAATCCCAAGCAAAAGCACATCATGCAGGATCGTTACAGCAGGTGCCTGCGGTAGGTACAACATGCAAGCACAACAGCCGCAGGGGAGTACCCGCCGTGGGGCTTCGCGCGGAGAGAATGCTTCGCGGCAATCGCGGGCGAAATAATGCGCACAATGGACTCTTGTTGGGGACTTTGGCAAAAATGCCAAACCCAAATGTCAAACTGTTTGTCGGATACCTAGAAATAGGGTACCCAATTTACCAGACTCCACAAAAACAAAGTCAGCCATCGAGGGCCCTTCCGCCTCGCCCGAGCCAAGGTGGCGTCACCCGAGACGTCATCAACCCTAGGGGGCTCTTCCGCCTCGCCCGAGCCAAGGTGACGTCATCCGTGACGTCATCAACCCTCGGTGGCTCTTCCGCCTCGCCCGAGCCAAGGTGGCGTCATCCGTGACGCCATCAACCCTCGGGGACTCTTCCGCCTTGCCCGAGCCAAGGTGGCGTCATCCGGGACGTCATCAACCCTCGGGGACTCTTCCGCCCCGTCCGAGCCAGGGAGACGTCACCCGTGACGTCCCTCACCTTCGAAAGTCTCACCGCCGTCAGCAGCATGGGATTCCCTAGTCCATATAGTCAAAAGGTCCACAGTATCCTCCGTCCTCAGGGATGGGGTTCAGGGCATGAGTAGTCATGCCAACCTCTGTTCACCCTGCGGTACAAGGTCCTGTGCTTCCTAACCGGCGACTTCTGCGAACTACACCCGCGCCATGCCTCCGACGGACACTCCAACAGGGATTAGGGCGTCATCAGCCCTGTATGACGAAACGCGGGGGTGCCCGGTCCTGTGCGACCGGCCCCAGCCCATGCCCAGGTAAGGGAACAGCGGAGTTCTCGGTCACAAGACGCATGGCTACAACACAACAAGGACGAACAGGAACCGAACATGTGTCTACTGGCACGATCTTCCTCAGAAAGGAAGACAGAATGAGGACAAAGCTTCCCCTCAGCAGCAGCCCAAGCCGGGCCCACGCTCACTCCTCCTCTCTCTACTGTACTCCTCCATCTCTCCCTACGTATAAAGGGAGAGAATGGGCCCCCAATCTGGGGGGCTCGACATCCCAACGTTCATTCACACACACTCAAACTCGCACACACACGAGCACACACCAAAACCAAGAACCTCATACGCACGAGACCTGGGAAGGCGCTTCCCTCTCTCACCAAAGCTTGTAGCTCCCCTCTACGAGCTCTCCACACTCAGTAATATGACCCCGCAACACACTGGACGTAGGGCATTCGTTCCCGAACCAGTATAAACCTCTGTGTTCTCCGAGCGTAACCATCCGAACTCCGACACGCTTAGAAATTTACTCGTTGGCCATCTAGACCCTGCCATTTTAGACACCGACAGTTGACGCGCCAGGTAGGGGACCTTTGCGTGTCACCCGTATTTTCGAGTTTTGGATGGCTGATCGCCGCGTTGATTTCGCTCCGGGCTCCATTGTTCATTTTGGTAGCCTGGACTTCCAGTGCCACGAGCAGGGGGCCGACTTGGCTCTCCGTCGCCCTGCGGCATCCTTCGAGGTAGCCATGGACGCCATCATCACATCCATGGCCCACATCCATCTGTCTCCCTTCGGGGAACAGGCCGCTCGTCGGGCCGTCGTCCCGTGGGCCGATCATTTTTCGTTCGAGCGCCAGCTCGACACTCTCAAGGGACCCCAGCCAACTCAGGAGTCCCTACACAACCTCTACTTCACGTTCGCCAACGTGACAACGCAGCTCGCGGGAGGGCAACCGCTCTCCCCTGGGCGCGTCAAAGCGCCCATCTCGGAGGCGCAACCTTTCGGCATGAGGAATGCCCCCGCGTCGTATGCGGAGATGGTGGCCGCGTGGGTCCATGCTGACCCCACGGAAGGGACACGAATGGGGCTTGCGTCCCACCACTCTCGCTCCGCCTCCAATCTCCTTACGAGCTCCGAGGCCACATCTTACACCGACTGAAGCCGCGGGAGCATTGATCCCTGGGACCCCTTGGACTTTGACGGTCTGGAGGATCAGGAGGCGCTTCACAGCTTCCTCCAAGCCAGCGATTATCTGCTCGACTCCAGCTCGAGCGATCCTAATAAGGACCATGGCCGCGAGTGCTTCATGTGGGACGTGCCTCCACCCGCAACCGCCGTCGACCCCACCCTCATCGACGAAGGGGACGACGGCGGCGACGGCAACCACACGCCCGTCCGCCAGATGGGTGTTCCGGTACCCCAGCCAAGGCTCGACCCGCAGTCTTCGGAGGCCTGATAGCAGCAGCTCCGTGACCTCCGCGACATAGAGCAACAGCTCGTGAAGCGCCAGCGAAAGGTGACGTTCGAGCGCGAAAAGTTTGAGCGCGAAGCCGCCAGGGATCCCGTGGAGCCTCGCGCTCGTAGGGAGGCCTGGGCGGTACACCACCGCATCATCAACGACGAATATGGCACGTTGCAGTTCACGCGGGCAAGCCAGAACATCGCGACAACAAGGATATTGCTCCGCAACCTTCCGATCCCAGATGCTCCCAACGGCAAGCTTGCTCACGATGAGCTGAAGACTGTTCTGGAGTGGGCCGCGGAACAACAGGCCGAGAGCTACGCGTCGCAGAGGGGTGGGCTCAGCGCTGGCCACCCAGCCGGCGCGGCTCCTAACGACAACGAGGGTTCGGTCCATCCGGATCCCGCACCGGTCGAACATCGGCATCCCACCGTGCACGCTCGCGTAGGCGAAAAGCGCGACGTACGCGACACGCTCAACACGCGCAAGCACGCCAAGTAGGACGGCGTAAGCCGAGGCTACCACGTCCGACGTGGCGGCCGATATGACAGGGATGAAGACCGACCTCCCACGCCGGAGCCACCGGGCCCCTCGGCGCTCATTCACCACATCCGGCGTGCGCCGTTCCTGCACCCTTTTCGACAACCGACCAACGTCGTCCGGTACTCCGGGGAAACGAACCCCGGGCTCTGCTCGATGACTACCGCCTTGCCTGTCAGGCCGGTGGCGCGGACGATGACAATTTCATCATCCGCAACTTACCCCTTCATATTTCGGACTCAACCCGCACGTGGCTCGAGCATCTGCCACCCAACACCATCGTTGGGTGAGAGTCTCTGCGACAGGCCTTTGTCGGGAATTTCCAAGGCACCTACACGCGCCCAGGAAACCCCTGGGACCTCTGCAGCTACAGACAGAAGGCAGATGAGTCCCTCCGGGAGTACATTCGTCGCTTCTCTCAGCAGTGTACAAGGCTACCAACGGCGGCCGACGCAGACGTGGTCAGGGCCTTCCTCGCAGGCACAACCTGCAAAAAGCTGGTCCACGAGCTGGGCCGCAACAACCCTCGCACCACCGAACGAATCCTCGACATCGCCACGAGCTACGCGTCGGGAGAAGAGGCGGTCGGTGAAATATTCCACCCGACAAGGGAAAGGGCAAGGAAGTCGAGGCAGCCGGCGAAGGCGGCTCGAACCGCGCCCATAATAGGAACAAGAAGAAGGGTAAGCCATAGCGTGGCGGCGGCGACAACCTTGTCGCAGCGGCAGACCGCAAGCCTCCCTGTCCCCAGGGCAGGAAGAAAGTGGGAAAGTTCGACGACATGCTCACAAAGCCGTGCCCGTATCACAATGGACCGATCAAGCACACTCTCCAGCAGTGTGACATGATGGCCAGGTACTTCAAGGCTGTCCCTGACAAGGATGAGCCGAAGGAATCAGAAGGCCAGGACGGGGACGGGGGTTGCGAAGACTCCTACCCCCACGTCAACAAGTGCGTCATGATCTTCGGAGGTCCAGAGGCCTATAGCTGCAAGCTTGTTGGTATTTCTTATGACTATTGGATAAATCCGCAAGCGCACAGATTATACCGATGTAACACTTCACCGGGAGTATTCCAGGTATCGTATTTTCCTCAGGGAACGATAGTGATCTAACTAGGATTAAAGATATGTCCTATGATGAATCAAGGGAGACTATGATAACTAGGTTGAGAGGTTCAATATAGCACATATGTCTAACAAGGGATAGCTGGTTATACTGGCCTTATCGGCCCTTCTCTTGCAGGAGGCGACGGGATAGATCAGAAAGAGGGCAAAACTCTAACCAGACCGTGCTGTCACGTTGTATTGAAGCCTTACCTTTTAAGAACTTATCTTACACACGTGGTGGAATATGAAGACTAGATACAGATGTCACCTTCTACTAGCATCCACAAACAATCCGCGCGATAAGCGGTTTACAAAGGTAAGATCTAGTATAGACACCACGTCTACACTATTCTTACTACTTTAACCCTAGCTAAGGACTAAAGCACTCTACTTAAAGTAAAGCGATGATCAAGCATGAAAAGTTGTATAACAGCTAAACTAGATTTAGAACACTGAATACTATAAAGAACTCAGAAGAAGTCACTTACAAGTGCTAAACTTACAAGAGACTCGCATCCACTGAGGTACAACTCGGAGAAGACGCCAGACATGCCCGACTCTCCTCCAGGCGCTCCTCACTCTCCTCCAACTAGCATAGCACTACTACAGAGCTTCGCTAAGATACTAAGGAGTAGTTTCTCCAATGAGGCATGAGTGAGAGTGAGGGCCTAGGAGGTCTATTTATAGCTAGAGGTGGAGTAGGGGCTACTCCGGTGCCACGTCAGCGACCCACGTCACTTCCATCATCCATCGTAGGATCAAACCGTCATTAGAACCGACTTAGATCAACGGGGAAGATCAAGTGGATGCATGGAGGCATGCAGGGAGTCGGTGGGGAGGTCGGTGCACCTTTTGGGAACCTGACCTGGTTCGGTCGAACCCAATGGCAGGTGGGCCCTTGTCACACCTGGTTTTAAGAACAAAACCAGATATACCCTATATGTGAGCCCAGGAAGTCAAATCTCACATATAGCCATGGAACAAGGTAATATCAAAAGATAACACTTAAATACATAACATATAAGGCTAAAGAAATAACCTTAAGAGAGCAAACAATGGAAAGACACTCCGATCTTCAGGCGAAGACTCCACTCCACAGGGACCAACTGACTGGTTGATCACAAGCCTAACTGCTCGAGACTCTTGCAATATGGTACCCATCCGGGATTTTTATCCAAATATTGAAAAGAATAAGCAAGTGTAAGTACCTTCGTACTCAACAAGTATTCATGGGGTTCATGAGGCTCAAGAAAGTATGACTCTAGTTTAACTGCATAAGCTTTTAGGTTATCTCAATTTTAGCATTATAGTAGCATCAATGTTATCAATAACCCAATAACCATATGATCAAGTGAACGGGATGTAATGCTTATATGAACGGTAACAATAATAAATCACAGATAACAACTGATGAGCCATGACATAAGGACATCACACAGTAAGGAGCCCAAGCCACTCTTGACCGTGAGCACGGCTATTATAATAGTTTTACACTCTGCAGAGGTCGTACATCTTTACCCACAAGTCGTGATCCCCATATGCCATCACCTCTACCAAGGAAGTGGAGCAGGGTACACTACGAGACCGTTCACAGGTTCCACTGGTAGGTAACAACCCGCTACAAGTTTCCTCAATGGTTAGTACCACCCCTCTTACGAGGGAACTAAGGTGAGCCCCTCTTGCGCCCTTTCGGGTAAGTTGCCACAAACCAGTAGAATTCTAATACTGAGTCAAGCCAGAGCCCATTAGCTTATGGTAGTACTGTTTTCTCGGGTAATCTCTTACAGAAATATCCCTATGAGTAAGAACACAGGTGTGAGTTCCTAATGTTCCACCTATAGTCCCCGTTGCTAAAAAGTCATCTTTTATTGTCATTTCGTATATCATTAATCAAGTTTACATGATCATAGTTATTCTTAAAGAGCACTAGCTTGATCTACCCAAATGCATAAATTCCCAGGGTGACAAGGTATAAGTTGCAATACTAGGATAACCTTATAGGGTAACAAAGAAACTCATGCATATGATTAATGAGTGATTATCATGAATAGGACAACAAGGATAATCCCATGTAATACTTGCCTTAAAAACTTAGATCCTTTGCTCAACTGCTTCTCAGCTTCAGACGACCGCTTCTTGATCTCCAACGCAAAACTCACCGATTGGACAATAATTAACAAATCACCACACAAGCATCTGATCATACAAAGCATACAAACATGGCTAAATTAGAACAATACACCAATCAATGAAAAGGATTTAAAAAGAGATCTACGCAACTCTACGATCACACAGTCGCGAATAACACACTAATCGGAGCTACGATGATCAAGATACATCTAACGGAAGGGTTTGCTTTTATAAAAGAGAACTATAGGCTTTATCAATTTTATAACTGTATAAAAGAGTGTATAAAGTATTTCAAAGAAACACCTTGATTAGATTAGGTCAAAGTTGTATTTGGATTTCGAAAACGAAAGTAGAAAGTATCGATATTTTATGTGTAAAACAAGTTGCATAGTTATTAATCAAGTTAGGAGTTAACCATAAAATTACAGAGCTATTAACATGGTATTAAATATCACTAATGAAAAAGGTTATGCCAATACAAAGCCAACGCAACTTGAACGGATCGAAACGGATTTGAAACGGAGAAGATATGATTTAAACGAGTTTTAGGGATTAAACTTGGAATTTAAAAAGACATTAAATAAATATTTATTTTCAAAGTTTCAAAATAGATTGATTATGTTTTTAACATGTAGATAAAAACCTTACGAATCTAACGCAACTCGAATGAATCAAAACGGAGTTGAAACGAAGATTTTATGAGCAAAAGAACATCGGTGGCATTTTTGTAAACCTGGGAAAGCGTATTTTAATTAAACAAATAAAGGTTTTCGTTTTCAGAAAGGAGAAGGCGTAAACACGGGAGGCGCTAAGGGGACTGCGGTGTGGGGCTGACGGGTGCCACGTGGCAGTACGGGACAGGGCAGTGCATGGCGCGGCTGTGGACCGCGCACAGGGGCCTGGTCCACTGGTCCACCGTGGACCGGGGCACTTACCCCTTCGAGGATCTAATCCCGGCCGTTTGAGAGCGGATGGACGGTTCAAAACAGAAGGGGAGAAAGAGAGAGGGAGTCAGGGTCGCCGGGGCGGTGCTCCCGCGGTGGCGCCATGTTTGGCCAAGGCGGAACCTCGCCGGAGTTCGACGATGGTGGCGATTCCGATCGTCACTAGCCACGTGATTTGGACGAGGAGGAAGCGGAGAAGATGGAGAATGCGTCTTGGGTATCGGTTGAAGCAGAGACGGAACGGAGACGGCAGTGCTCGTGCTTCTGCAGCTTGGGTCGCCGACGAGCATGGTCGAGAACAACAGAGAGAGCGAGAGGTGAAATTGGAGCTCCTGGATGCTCCCTTACCAAGACTAGAAGCTCGGCGGACACAAAAACAGGACGGAGGCGCTCGGCAGGGGCGTGCTCGACTGCAGCGGCACGGAGCTAGGGTTGCGTCTCGGTGGCGGTGGCGCTCTGGGGCTCGAGGAGCGCGGCTAGGGCTCGGGACGGGGGCGGCGGCATCGGGCCTTGGCTTAAATAGCCGCCGTGGTGGTGCAAGGATGGAAGGGAAGGATCGGGAGGCGGATTTGCACGGCAAAGATGGAAGGCGGCGGTGCTTTCCTTCGGGAGGAGGAAGACGACGGCGTCTCCAATTACACACGGGGCCCGCGAGTCAGAGAGGTAGAGAGACGCAGAGCGTCCCCGCGCGCGGGTGCGGCTAGCTGGGCTGGCCTGCCCAGTTGGGTCTGCGGGCGAGGAAGGGAAAGGGAGCGGTGGGCGGTGTCACCGGGGTGGGCCAAGGCCGGTTGCTGGGCCTATGGTGCGGGAAAGTGAAAGAAGGCCGAGGGAGAGAAAGAAGATGGGCCTGCGGGGGGGGGGGGGGGGGGGGGAAGAGGCCGAGGAGAGAGGGAGCTGGGCCTCGGGTTAGATGGATGAGGAGAGGTTTTATATTTTATTTTTATTTCTTAAACCAAAACTCTTTTCAAAACATTTTCAAATACAATTTAAATTCATTTTAGGTTTTGTTTTCAAACCACTCAATACAAAAGAACCCAATGCAAAGGCATGAATGCTCAAACATGCATCTAACCCTAGGGTTACTTTTAACTTTATTAAAAGTTTTATTTTTCCTATATTTTTATGAGCACAAAATTCACAAATAAATCATTTATTACTATTTTTTTCCAGAAAGCAAAATTTGGGGTGTTACAGCCCTGCCACTTTTCCCTTAGGAGGTGTCCCACAGCACAGGGATCATGTGGGTGGCCTGTGGGCCCATAGGGTGGTTCGGCCGAATGTCTTTTGTGGCCAAATGGGCTCATCTTTCGCAGGTGGCTTCTAGACGTAATGCCCATCATGATGGTGTATGCTTTTTTGCACATTTTCCATACATGGAAATATGTCATGTTGGGCCCATGGATCCTCGTGCTTTGATCCAGAACCGTTGAGAGGTAGCACACTTGGATCCAAGGGATAGAAAGTGCTTTGGAGAGTGTTACTTGGATCATGAGAGGCTTGGGAGGTCTAGTGGCCCCACAAGGTGGTCGACCGACCTCCTAAGTGGGCCCACTAGCTCCCAAAAGTGCCCATTTGTTAATACCTGCACTCAAATAGTCATGGGACATGTGGAACTAGTTATTGGGTAAATTATGTTCATGTTATTCTTGTTTTCCTTTGAATATGAGAATGTTGACGGTGTTTTGATGGTGATAAAATAGCTCGTAATTACCGTCAACAAGATCCCCCATACTTACCTCTTTGCTCGTCCTCGAGTAAAGGTTAAAAGATAACAAGACTATGCTATTCAAAGTATAAAGCAAACATAAAGATTCATTCAAGACATTTTGTCATACCAATGGGATATGTGGTATTGGCTAACATATACCCTTGAGAAGTTGAGAAATGGAACAACTCTCAAGTCAAAGTCATCTTTCCCAAATCATATTTTAGTACTTGGAGTTTTTGATAATTTTTTCAAAAGAAAGCTCATAAGTCAACTTACTCCTCTTATAGCACTCTAGATCTCTCAAGGTGTATGATTCCTTACCAAGGCATGAAGTTGCCTTCTTTTTATCTTCCTACTTCTAAAAGGCTTATGTGGAGCTTAGGTAGGGATAAACAATGTAGCATACTTACCTTGCATGTATTGTAAAGTCAATTCCGGATCCAAGGAGAGAAATATCATACTCTTAGATCAAGATGTGCAAGTGTTTGGAAACATGGCGAATGATCAAAACTCCTTTATAAGATCTCTCTTTCCTAACTTATTATTTCGAGACATAACTATCTTTTTATTTTTCTATGAGCTTTGGAATGCTCATCATCATTTTTTTGAATGAGCTATGATGTGCTCATCATTTTTTTTAATTTTGCATAGTCTGTCTCATTTACTAGCATTATACTGGAGAGAGAATTTTCTATTAGAACATGGAGCATGAACTATGTAGAAAATGTAAGGCATGTTTCTGCGTACTTCCAGTGTAGAAGCAGCATGTATATGTGGCGTGTACGTGATCTTGATCTTGGGAGCATGATAAGTCTCTCAACAAGGGTCACAAAACTTGACCAAACTCAACACAAAGTAAGCAGCTTATGTAGAAAGCTTAAATCATGAAAGAGCATGTATGGCTTTAGTAGGAATTTTCTCACTAATGAGGAGTAGTGACATTATGGTTTTATGACGTTTTTAAAAGTTAATCTCTAAGAACCTTAAATAGACAGGGTATGAATCATGAGCCGAGAACTATATCACATTAATCAACAACTTAGTCAAAATGATTTTCCTATCAAAGATATTTTCCCACTAGCATAAGCAAAAGCAAGAATTCATCTTTATGACGCTTTTACCCTCAGAACGTCATAGATCATGTGACTTTTCAAATTTTAGTTTTAAATGCGATATTCTTGTTTTTATTCAATATTAAAAGGAAATAAATTAAGCAATGAGTTTCATGAAGAAATAAAATTTTATTTATTTATTTATTAATTTATTTATTTTTAAAAGAGAAAAATGAGTAAACAAATGAAAAGCAATATAGGAAAAGGGGAGAGATGTGGCAAACCAGTCAGAGTAGATGTTTGAAGTAGAGTGGATGCTGGCTGGTGGGCCCGAGGCTTCTAGGTGCGGTCGGCCGACCGCCCTTCGGGGCCATTTGGCCACTTCGATCTCTACATTAGACTCCCTTACCTCTGAGCATTGATCTGCTCTGTCCGTTCTGCGATTTGGCCCCGAACATGCATCGGCTGATGCACAAAAGTAGCCGATGAGATCCAATTTTTTCGTGGGACGTGTCATGACCATGTACAACATGATTCTGTGATCCTTTTGGTGTTTAGACAAGTTGGAGTGTCGACCGACCTCCCCCATACTTGTTTCGGAGCATGCTGTAAATAGTGACAGAAGTAGATCAAATGCAGGGGTTCTGCTGGGGTAAGATACCAGCAGAACCAAGAGTTTAATTTGTCATTGATAGCTTAGGCACATGTTCATTGATTCAAGAGTGATAGACTATCAAGCCTAAGTGCCAAAGGAGAAAGTGGAGAGAGAAAGATCTATGGTCTTAGCATAAGGGATGACAAGACTTTGTCATGCTCTCTTTAGCAACAACATGTAGAACTTTTCCAAATCGCTCTTTTGATATTCTTCTTGTTGGAACCATGGTGAGGTCAAGGAAGGTGAGAAGGGAAACAAGAGGAGATGGAATTTCTACTAGTGGTGAAGAAGAACATGGTAAGAGGAGGAAGAAGGAGAGGGAAAGGTCAAGAAGAACAGAAACAATGTTCAGGACCTTCGTTTTCGCTCGGATCGCGGTGAAAACCGAAGGGGAGCGTTGGCCCGACGTTTCTGTGCAGTGGGGTGTTTGAACTAGTTCGAAACATGATCGGCCGAACACTTTTTGAAAGATTTTGGACGAAAGAGCCAGGTTTCGAACTTATTCGGGTGAGGTGAGTCAGCTTGTGAAGTTTCGGGTTGTTTGGCCCAAAGAGAGGTTCGGCCGAACCACTTTAGAGGCCAAATGGGCTGACCTTTCACTAGGGGGGAGTCAAGGCTAATGCTAGGCCATTTCTAAGGTCCTTTTCGAAATTTGAACAAAAAAGTTAAAACATGTAGATTTTAGTTCTAATTTGAGATTAAGAACAAAATCTATCATATCAGTTTCTTGCTCAGAAATTTCATGCTCATGTAAACTTTACTGACCATTTACCTTTAAAGGTGTTGCAGCCATAATCTCGAAGCATGACGATTCCTTGCGTCATGACATTGATTATGATGAATGGTCTTTCTTTTGTGAATCGTCGCGTTGTACTCAGACCCTTTCCTCCATTCATTTCTTCTCTCCTACGAAGGATTAGTGGACAACACATACCCGAAGGAATGCACAAATGTTTTGAAGCAGGGACATTATTGTCATAGAAACAGAGGACATCTTCTATGCTATAGAAAAGTTGTTTTAAACATTTTAGAATAGGAAGAGATGTTCCATCATTGTTCACCAAATCTTTAAAAGTTAAGCAAGTTTGAGGCAAAGATGTGCAAGATTATTTCATTACTACCTCAACCCTTGATTTGTCTCTATGAAAGATCTCATGACTTAACCATCAAAATTTTGAAGTTATCATGCATTGGTTAGTCCAAGAGCACAACCAAATTCCATACAAGTTTACTTTAGGTTCATTATTCAAACTTGAAACCATGTCTAATTTGATTAAGGAAGGCTATTTAACCTAAGCACCATGCTTAATTTAAAGAGCTTATAGGAGTATGTACACTACTCCCAAACCAAAGCATACTCATAACAGAACCAGGAAGCATGAAGGCATCAAGAGATTCAAAAAGGAGACATGATCATGGATGGTGAACAAGATGAGCATTTGTAGATTATTATTATTATTATTTATTTTTTTTATATATTTTTTTTATTTTTATGACTTAGCAAGATGAGCAAGGTAAAAAGATAAAGCAAGGTAGATACAACCAAACAAAATTAAGAATGAAGCATGATATAAATTTCTTCGAGAAATCCACTCCCCCATACTTGGATTTTGCAACATTTTACAATGTGAAAATCCAAGTCTAGGATGTGAAATTTTCTTTTAAATGTGCTTCATTATTGAAGGATGTTTGGTTGGACATACCTTGTGTTTTGCTCCATCGTTCTTTTTGTTCAAACCTAAAATGGTTAGTGACAAAAATACCCGAAGGAACACTTTCACCAATATTCCCTGAATATTATTTTACAAAGTCATTTTATTTATTTTAGAAATTTGGGAAACTAAAAATATTTATTTTGTTTCATATATTTTTTAAGCAAACTTTAATAGAGAAGAAGAAGACTTGGGTTATCTCCCGAAAGTGCTTAATTTTAAGACACAAGCTTGTCTTTGGGAAACCTTCAAGTTAATCTCATGTTGGTGAAGTGGTTTCCCCTTCAACTCCAACATTTTCGAACCCATTCCTCAAGACCAAAACCACTACGAGATTTGCAAAATTTATGGTAGACAAACACATCTACAACCAACCTCGCAAAGATTTTAGAAACAATAAGAATGAAGAGGTTGTAGATCATGTGTGTAGTCATGGTAGAGGGAAGGATGGATTTGGGAGATTTCTCAATTGAGGATGGATTTGATTGGAAGATCGGGGAATAGCTTCCATGCTCATTGACATCATTCTCCCTTTTAAGGAGTGGGTGAGCACTTTCTTTCTCATGACATTTCAAGTCATCCTCAAGGCTTGAATGAGTCATGGCTGTTAGCAAGATTGTCATAAGCTCACCCCTTGGATCAAGAACTAGTTTGGATTCCAACCTTTCTCATGACCAAACGGGTACTCCACCTATTCTCTGACCAAGCTTCTCATTTCCTATTGTGTTATCCAAGATTCTCATGATTGGCCTTCCGATAAAGGTGAGATGAAAGGAAAGTCCAGGAAGGTCAAAGATGTGGAAATCTAGGAAGATCTTGAGATCATAAACCACCACAAGAACATCATGGAGGACTCCTAAGCAATCAAGGATTTGACCATTGGGGAGTCTAAGGTGTTTTTGTGATTGGGATAGATGATCCTTTGATGATGTTGGAACATGGAAATGAGGAATGATGTTGATCCCGAGGCTAGGATCGTAGCAAATTTCACCATTAATGCCCAACACTTGACATGATCTTCTCCTCACATGTGTGGGCATTTTAGTGACTTATTTTGAAGATTCGGCCTCATCCAACCATTCTTGAGCTACAACGGTAGGCAAAGGCTCTAACCGTTGATTATGCTCCTCCTTGTCAGATTTATAGCTCTCATGGCTTCCATGCCTCGGGTGTCTTAATGAATTCCCAAAGTCATTAAGTGGGTCATCATAAGACTTGAATGAAGGAACACATGGGGGATCATCAGGATTAAGGATGGGTTCGTAAGATAAGTCAGATGTGGGCATAGAGAAGGGGAGGATAGATTTGGCTTCTAAACACTTTAGTTCTCCTTCTATAAGCTCACCCGTCATTCCTTCATCAAATATCCCAAGCTTTTCCTGATGTGCCATGTGTGAAGTCGAGGCACATGATGATGCTAATTTGGGAGGTTTTTGAAGAGATCCCTTCATGAGAGGCCTAGAAAGATGTTTCTTAGAAGGTCTCTTTAGGAAAGGATCATTTTGGGCAGTCCCAAAACCAGCAAGATCATATGAAAGGTTAGCCTCGAACTCGAAGGAATGGTTTAGATGTTGAATTTCTTCTTCCTTCGAGATTTGTGGTATTTGTGGTTCAGGATCGATGATAGAATCTTTGGATAGAAATGGTGGTGATTCGGCTATCGAGGATTCTTTTCTAGGGGCTGGTTTTTGTTCTTCCTTGGGTCCTTCATTATAATCGTTAGTAGAGGAAGTGTCAAGAATCTTCGTTAGTAGAAGATTCTTCGCTACACTAACGGATAAACACAGGAAGGCTCCCCCAGAAGTTATATCGAGAAGTTGTGCGGAATCTTTGCTAAGACCGCCATAAAAGTGTTGTAACAATGTTGGCTCAGTTATAGCAAGATCAGGCCCAGATGATGATAGCTCTAAAAGACGGGCCCATGTCGCACCTAGAGGTTCTTTCTCCTTTTGTGAGAAGTTGATGACCTCTTTTCGAAGACGAACAACGCGAGGAATAGGGAAGAAAGCTAGACAGAATTTAGATTGTAACTTTTCCCATTCTCCATTTACACCATCTACGTGGCGAAGGTACCATCGTTTGGCTATTCCCGTCAAAGAGAACGGAAATAGCTTCCACTTAAGGGTACCTCGCCTCATCCCTTGGATGTTGACACATGAACACAATTGTTCAAATTCACGTAGGTGAGTGTATGGATTTTCATCTTCGTCCCCAGAGAAAGATTGTTCCCGAACTTTGACTATGAAGCTAGGGCAAAACTCATAGCTAAGTGAAAAGATGAGATGTGATGATGGTGGTGGTTCCAAACTGTGGCCCTTTGGAAAAGCAAGGTGAGAGATGGATGGTTCGTTCATGGTGTATATGAAAAGGATAAAATGAAAAGAAAGATAAAACAAAGATAATAGGACCAAAGGGTTCTAGTTAGAAGCTACCGTTCCCCGGCAACGGCGCCAGAAATGCTTGTTGGTATTTCTTATGACTATTGGATAAATCCGCAAGCGCACAGATTATACCGATGTAGCACTTCACCAGGAGTATTCCAGGTATCGTATTTTCCTCAGGGAACGATAGTGATCTAACTAGGATTAAAGATATGTCCTATGATGAATCAAGGGAGACTATGATAACTAGGTTGAGAGGTTCAATATAGCACATATGTCTAACAAGGGATAGCTGGTTATACTGGCCTTATCGGCCCTTCTCTTGCAGGAGGCGACGGGATAGATCACAAAGAGGGCAAAACTCTAACCGGACCATGCTGTCACGTTGTATTGAAGCCTTACCTTTTAAGAACTTATCTTACACACGTGGTGGAATACGAAGACTAGATACATATGTCACCTTCTACTAGCATCCACAAACAATCCGCGCGATAAGCGGTTTACAAAGGTAAGATCTAGTATAGACACCACGTCTACACTATTCTTACTACTTTAACCCTAGCTAAGGACTAAAGCACTCTACTTAAAGTAAAGCGATGATCAAGCATGAAAAGTTGTATAACAGCTAAACTAGATTTAGAACACTGAATACTATAAAGAACTCAGAAGAAGTCACTTACAAGTGCTAAACTTACAAGAGACTCGCATCCACTGAGGTACAACTCGGAGAAGACGCCAGACATGCCCGACTCTCCTCCAGGCGCTCCTCACTCTCCTCCAACTAGCATAGCACTACTACAGAGCTCCGCTAAGATACTAAGGAGTAGTTTCTCCAATGAGGCATGAGTGAGAGTGAGGGCCTATGAGGTCTATTTATAGCTAGAGGTGGAGTAGGGGCTACTCCGGTGCCACGTCAGCGACCCGCGTCACTTCCATCATCCACCGTAGGATCAAACCGTCATTAGAACCGACTTAGATCAACGGGGAAGATCAAGTGGATGCATGGAGGCATGCAGGGAGTCGGTGGGGAGGTCGGTGCACCTTTTGGGCACCTGACCTAGTTCGGTCGAACACAATGGCAGGTGGGCCCTGCCACTTTTCCCTCAGGAGGTGTCCCCACAGCACAGGGATCATGTGGGTGGCCTGTGGGCCCATAGGGTGGTTCGGCCGAATGTCTTTTATGGCCAAATGGGCTCATCTTTCGTAGGTGGCTTCTAGACGTAATGCCCATCATGATGGTTTATGCTTTTTGCACATTTTCCATACATGGAAATATGTCATGTTGGGCCCATGGATCCTCGTGTTTTGATCTAGAACCGTTGAGAGGTAGCACACTTGGATCCAAGGGATAGAAAGTGCTTTGGAGAGTGTTACTTGGATCATGAGAGGCTTGGGAGGTCTAGTGGCCCCACAAGGTGGTCGGCCGACCTCCTAAGTGGGCCCACTAGCTCCCAAAAGTACCCATTTGTTAATACCTGCACTCAAATAGTCATGGGACTTGTGGAACTAGTTATTGGGTAAATTATGTTCATGTTATTCTTGTTTTCCTTTGAATATGAGAATGTTGACGGTGTTTTGATGGTGATAAAATAGCTCATAATTACCGTCAACACAAGTGCCGGCAGAAGAGGGAGCGGCGCGAGGTCTTCGCAGTCGCCCTGGCAACTCTGGCCTTCCTCGACTGGTCGGGGCTCAACATCACGCTCGGCCGAGATGACCATCCGAGCCACATTCCCCACCCGGGTCGTTATCCACTCGTTGTGGGCCCGATCATAGGGAGCGTGCGCTTCAGCAAAGTACTGATGGACGGGGGCAGCAGCCTCAACATCATGTACTACAATGCCTTCGAGGCCCTCAGTCTACGTAGGGAAAAGCTCTGATCCTCAAGGGCTCCCTTTCAGGGAATCATCCCCGGGAGACAAACGGTACCCCTGAGGTAGATCGTCCTGCCCGTCACGTTCGGGGAGCCGGACAACTTCCGGACCGAGTATCTCACCTTCGAGGTCGTGCCTTACCGAGGGACTTACCACACAGTGTTGGGGAGGCCGTGCTACGCGAAGTTCATGGCCGTTCCCAACTACACTTACCTCAAGCTCAAGATGCCAGGGCCGTACGGCATCATCACAGTATCCTCCAACGTCAAGGTGGAGTACCAGTGTGAGGTGGACTGCTGCGAAAATGCCATGGCCGAGGTGCGCAACGTGGAGTTGGTGGCGGCGATCAAAGCCGCTGACAAGATGGACGTCGACCCCTAGAGCGCGAGGAGCTCGGACGCCCATGGCACCAACAGCTATGTCACTTTTCTACTATTCTCTAGTATATATATCACCATGTACATACGCATGTAATTTTTTCTTAAGAGCAAAAAGTTCGAGGAATAAAAACGCGGGAACTCTCGGACCGACCGCTTAGCAAGGTGCACTCTCGGCGCGCGCCAGAACACACCTCGCTCGGGGGCTGGGAAGGGGGTAACCCCCTGTCTTTCACTCCAAAAACCGCTTTGCCGAACCCTCTAGGAGAAAGCCCGATCTCCCCCACCGAGAGAAGAGATCTCGCCGGACTGTGCCGAAGGGCCGCGAAGTACTCTGGCTTCCCGGAGCCAAGTATCTCCACCCAACCTCACACCCGAACAGATCAAAACTCCTCCTAGGGAAAATTGGGCAAGTAGCCCAAGCAAACAAACTTAAAATAAGCTCACTAAAGAGCTATCAATGTCGTCCAAAGGCCCCCCGGGGGCACATCAAAAGATAACTTAGATTGTTTGTTACAAGGGCCCTCGGCCCTGATCTCTGACCACGCAGGGTCACTCCTCCGGCGGTGGGAACACATCGTCGTCAAGATTGGCGGCCAGGATCGTTGCAGGCTCCTCCGTGTCGGCCTCGATCCGGTCGAGTAGGTCCTCTGGGGAGTCCGGGGGGTATCCTTCGCTGACGAGCGCAGGAGTCACCACATCGTAGAGGCAGGCGGCGATGGCCATCATACGGTGGACCTCGATACGCAAGGCCTCCCGGATCCGCGCTTGGCCCCACTCCCAGAGCAGGCCAACGCGGGTCCTGGCCGCTGCCGGACCACCCTCGATGGCTACCACACCGAAGAAATCGCACACCCCGTGCACGGCCTCCCGCAACGCCTGCGCTTCCTGCGCGCCGGCCTGCAACGCCAAAATAGCAAAAAAGGGGATCTCAACCTGTGAATAAACGACACACAACACCAAGGAAAATGAGCAAACGAAGGAGACATACCTGAGTTCTCCCCCGCCAGACCGTCGACCATCGCGCGGAGCTATGAGGCAATCGTTGTCAACTCGCCGACCCGGGCGGAGAACTTCAAAATCCTCCGGTCGGCATCAACATTGCACTCACGCGCCCGGTTGGACAGATCCTCGAAGCGAGCCACGACGCCATCTCGCTCTCGACGGATGACATCACGCTGTCGCCGCATGGCGTCGTGCTCCTCCTCCATGGAGCCCAACGCCGAGATGGCCCGGCGCCGTGCTTCCGCCTCGGCGTTGCGCTCGGTCGTCAGGCGCTCCACCTCAGCCTGACGCGCTGCGCGCTCGTCCTCCAGCATCTTGCGGATATCCTCAGCACCGGTACGGGCTACGTCTCGCTCTCGTTCGACCCGCTCGATGTCGGTCGTGTCCCGACGTACAGATGCTCGGGCGTCTTCCTCCCTCGCCTTAAAGGCCCTCAGCTGCTCCTCCAGTTCAACCACTCGGCTGCGAGCAGTCAAGAGGGTCTTGTCCACATCTGTATCCCCGGCTTCTGCCCACGACCTGGGGTCCCACCGCCCAGCTTCACGGCGGAGGAACTCGGACTTCTCGGCGCTCGTCGACATCAGGATCTGCGGGGAAAGGGAGGAAGTCGATCGGAACAAAAGAAACAACGCTTACGTTCGGGTGGTTTCTCACATTGCCCTGATGAGAGAGGTCGTCGTTGAGCGACGCAACCGATCGCTGAAGCTCCTCCACCGCACGTGCCACGTGGTGGCCATGCTCCTGGCGAGAGCTCGCAACACGCTGCCAGTGTCGAAGTTCTCGCTGGTCGTCGAACACGAACACTGGCTCCCCCGGGTTTTCCCTGTTGACCCACGCGATCGTGTCAGCATCCCCAAAGGAGTGGCGGTCAGCGCCAAGCCGGCGAAGGGCCCCAGGAGCGGTCTCTCCCCCGGCGCCAGCCGACGCGCTCTACGAAGTCATGCCGGACTGGGGGAGAACAACCTTCAACGCCCGCGCAGCCGCCAGCTCCTCCTCTATGAACGACCGGGGGACTATCACGTCATGAGGCGACCCGCCGTAGGGAGGGGGGCCGCCCGGACGTCTTTCCTCCCCCGCGCCGGTTGTCACCGCGGTGTCCCCCAGCGTCGCGTCCATCTGGAGCTCCTCGACGTCCATAGCCACGGTGACATCCGGGCCACCCTCCTCCCCAGAGTCGTCGACGACTATCATCTTCGGGGGAGAGGTTGGCACGACAACCGCGGGGCCGACGTCAGCAGGAGTCTGCGACGTCGCACCAACCGCGACAGCATCATTCAGGGTCAGGCCACTCCCGGTCCCGGTGGTGTCCGTCGAACCTGTGGCCAAAGCTGCGACGTCCCATCCCGGACCAACCAGAGGCTTCTCCTGGCGCAGTTTCTTCCAGCCCGCGTATTTGGAGCTCCCGACAGCCCTAAGATGTCCAATCCGTGTTCACGCCACAAACAACCTACCACATTGATAAAACGGAGAAGGACATCGCGCAAAGCAGGCTTACCGCGGGGAGAAGACGCGGCCACGCTTTCGTAATGACTCCGTTACGGAGGACCCTGAACCGCCGCTCCGTTCGCCGTCCCTGCCCCCCGTGGGCAGGACGGGAAGAGGAGTGGCCGCGGAACCGCCGACAGTTGTAAGGTCCTGATCCAAGGCTAGAGGGGGGGGGGGGGTGAATAGCCTAATCTAAAATCTAAAACAAAACTCAACAACAAGTTAGATAACTAAATGGCGAAGCTTGACTAGCAATAGCAAACCTAGCTAAGCAAAGCTCCCTAACCACAATTGCTATCCTAATATGGCTCTAAGGTCACTCAAATCCTACTCAAGTCTAATAGCCCTCTAGGCACAACCTAATATACTACTTGCAAGTATGAAAGAGGTAGGTTGGGTGATTATACCTCCGAGTAGAGGATTGATCCAATCAAGTTGAGAGCTCCAAGAACACTAATCAATCACACAAATATGACACTTGATTTTTCACCAAGGTTGACTAGTTTGCCCACTAGCTACGTCCTTGTTGTGTCGGCTCACTTACTTGGAGGTTCAAGAGCTAATTGGCATCACATGCCAAACCCGTCACCGGGTGCCTCACAACCAACACAAGATAAGAGCTCTCCAAGAAACGCGCAATCCACTAGAGTTACCTTTGCGATCTCCCGCGGGGAAGGCACAAGAACCCCTTACAA
>CM039124.1:5081759-5112558 GCA_022036555.1 Microstegium vimineum | reverse complement strand
TGATCCACCACATTTGAGGGCCAATAAATTTGAAATTACACACCATCCAATCATTCCATCGTGCAAAGTGTGTGCCATCAAAAATGTGTGGACAATCAACATCTAGCCCATAAGTCGCCATCCTCTCGGGTCCGTAAAGACCACAAATGAGAGACCAAGCTCTGATACCACTTGTAGGGTCGAGATGGCGGACTAGAGGGGGGTGAATAGTCTTTTCTAAAACTTAAACACTTTGGCTAACCGAAACTATTGCGGAATTAAAACTATCGGTCTAGCCAAGACTACACCCCTCTATCTATTACTTTAGCACCTAGCAAAGATGTCTATTATGCTACTTAAGGTACCAAGCTAGGAGGCTCACCTAAACAAGTCTAGGTTGCAAGGTCACACAAACCTAAGCAACTAGTAATCTAAGCAAACCGGGGAGCTCCTACACATACTAGTAAAAAAGCACAAAGCACCTAAGCTCACTAGCAATGCTCTCTCGCAAGACTACACAAGTCAACTAGAGAGCTCAACTTAGCTACACAAACTAAGCAATGTGACTAACAAGGCTACACAAGCCAATTAGCCACTCAAGAACTACTTCTAAGCTACACAAGCTAGAAGGTAACTAAGCTAGCTACACAAGCTAAACTAGTTACAAGAGCAACAACTAAACACTAGCACAAGTATGAATAAGTAAATACAAGCTAGTGATTTGGAGAATGCAAACCATCGAGAAGAGCACAACACCCCTCACAAATTCTTCTCCAGAGCGCCGCACAATCTTTTTGCGCGCTTCGACGGAGCCACAAGCCACCAAGCCGTCTAGGAGGTGGCAGCCTCCAAGAGTAACAAGCACCACGAGCTTGCAAGTCGATCACCTAGTGCCACACGAAGCTATCTCTCAAAGCAACGCACTAGTAATCGCTCTCTCACACAATTGGATGAAATCTATCAAGTGTGTGTGAGTTAGAGGGCTCTCAACCAAGCACAACTAAGGGTAACACAACCCTAAGGTGCTCTACCAGCCCCAAGGACCGGCCATGAGCTATTTATAGGCTAGCCAAACAAACTAGCCGTTTCCCCCCTTCACTGGGCTTCCTGCAGAGGGTCCGGACGCACTGAACAGCGTGGGTCCGGACCATGCAGCTTGCGTCCGGTCTCTTGACCGTTTGAAACTTCCCGTTGGTGTGCTCATCGATCGCCGCCACGCGTCCTCCGGACGCTACTGTTCACCGGGTTCGGACGCACTTCACCGAGCGTCCGGAAATATTTCCCGAACACCTGAGAGCACCCGAGAGCTCGCAGCACCTCTGGACGCACTCAACAGTGCCACACCGGACCAACACACGTGCGTCCGGACCTCTATTCAGAGAGGTTCCAGAGAGCGCTGAGCTCCGGACCCGCGACCGGAGTCAGCGTCCGGACCTCCTGCCAGAGAGGCCGAGGGCTAGGGTTTGCCTCCGATCGCAAGACCAATGGTCTGGTTGGCATCTGGCCTGCGTTCGGACCTTACGTCTGGAGCCCCTTAGGGTTCCAAACCGAGTTGTCTCTTCTTCCTTGCTTCTCATGTGCTAACACAAATGTGTTCTTCACCTTGTGCAAGTGTGTTAGTATTTTCACAAATATTTTCAAAGCATTTTCACTTGCTTCTCACCACGCCACTCGATCCTAATTCATCGCAAAGTTAGATCGCTCACAGTGGCACTAGATAACCGATATGCAAACAAGTTTGCTCCTCTTGATAGTACGGCTATCTATCCTAAACTCGGTCATAATCTTCTCTACACACCTATGACCGGTGAAATGAAATGCCCTATGGTTATACCTTTGCCTTGCGCATTCCATTCCATCTCCTTCTCCAATGTTGATGCAACACATGCACCAACCTATCACCAAATGATATGATCCACTCCATATCATCACATGATCGTGTTGGTTCATCGATCTCGACCTCACTTGCTCTTCACCGTTGCCTTGGTCCATCGGCGCCAAGCATCACCCGCTTGGCCTTCACACTTGCAACCGGTCCATCAAGCCAAGCCTCATCTTGATCTTCTCCACCTTGATCACATGACTCCATGTCATGTTTCATGTGCAATAAGCTCCTTCATTACACAATCATATATGAACTAATCTCCTGTGTATATATCACTTAAACACATATTAGTTCACCTAAGTTTTCACTCAATTACTAAAATCAAATAGGAACTCTCACCCACAAGATGTAGACATGCAGCACACGACGTGCACCTCACGAATAGTACCATATTGGCTACTTTACTTGTAACTATGTTCCTTCGGCATATATAAGGAGGGACAGAGGACCCCAAAACAGAATCTCTTAGATCTCATCTACACCTCGTGTAACCTAATACTCATATCAATCCAGCCACCAAAACACATGACGTAGGGTATTATGACGATTTGTCGACCTGAACCTGTATAAATCGTTGTGTCTACGCTCTCTGTGTTACGTTTGATCGTCGTTGTCACACCTCCGCCTACAATCTACTACCGTAGGGTACCCCTTAGGTATTTTGTGACACATATTTCGTCGACAGTTGGTGTAACACCTCGACTGTTAAGCATAATTAAATCATTCGTAATTAAACTTGAAGCATTCATCACATGAAGCATTCATGCATATCATCATCATTTCATGTGTTATTCCTTTGCTTTAATCTTTGATTGTTTAATATGTTGAATCTTTAACAATAATGTTAATTGTAACCTAGAATATCATTCTTTATTTGAGATATGAAAATAAGTTTAAATTCCTGAAATTTGAATTGATTTAGCTTTATTTAAAATAATGTTTCTTTAGGCTTTAAATTGAGTTTGATTTTCTAACTTGAAAAGTAAGCAGAATTTGGATATGTTGTCTAAAGCATTTTTGTGCAGTTTAACATTCTGAGCAACTTTTATGTTTTCACCAAAACCTGAAAAATAATTTAAAATGGTCAAATTTGGGTTTGAATCAAATCTGAAAAAAATAAATTTGACAAATAAAAAGGAAAAAGGAGATCTCACCTGGTGGGCCGGCGCAAGCCATTCGGCCCACTGGCCGAAGCCGGCCTGAGCCCGCGCCTGCGCCCGCGTCCGCCCGCGTGCGCGCTCCTGCACACCGAGCGCGAACCGCACCGTCGCGTCGCTGCCCAGCCAGCGCGCCCCACGTGGCGGTCGGCGTACGGTCGGCCGGGCGGTGGCCGTCCCGACCGAGCCCCCAAAACCCCGCTCTGCCCCCCCCCCCCGCTCTGCCCTAGCTCTCTCACTCCCTCTTGCTCTCTCCCTTGCACAGCAGCAGCAGCGCAGCCGCAGCGGAGCTCGCGGACGCCGCCGTTCGCCGCGCCGTTCCCGCCGCTCCGCTCACCGCCGTCGACCGCCGCGAGTGCGCCAGCTCCGCCTCGCCTTTGTCCAGCCGCGACGCCACTCGACCGCCACGGTAAGCCGCCGTGCGACGCAAATCGAGCGCCGTCACGCCGCGGTCGTCGAGCTCGGTTCCGTGCGTCGCCGCGCCGTTCTGCGCCGCCTGCTCCGTCTTCTGCTCTGCGGACCGCTCGTCGAGCTCCGCGGAACCACCGCGAGGCTCGACCGCCGTTCGCCACGCCATGCCGCAGCCGCAGCTGCTCTGCCACCGCGAGCCGACCGCCGTCGTGCCGCCATGGCCGGCGAGAAGCTTGCCCGAGCATGCGCTCGCCAAGCCGAGGCCTCCGTCGACTTCGTCTCACCGAGGCAAAGCCGGTGACACCCTCCCGTCGCCGGAGACCTCGCCGACGACGAGCTGCGCCGCCGCCGTGTGCGCCTATGCACGTGTGGCTGACGCGTGGGCCCGAGGCCCCACCTATCGGTCACCGTTGCGTGTGTCTGTGTGCGTTCCCGGGTGCGCGTAGCGTTTTAGGGTTGATCCGGAAAAGAAAATGATTTCCTTTATTTCGGTTTAATCTTGTAAATCCATATCAAATCACAGAAAAATGCTAAAAATGTCAAACTAGTTTTGTTAGGTTTTCTGTATCCAGATCTACAGTTTGGTGTATTTTGCATTATTTATTGTATAAGTTTTCTGTGTATATTTATTTAATCTTGTTAAGGCTGAAACTTGGGAAATGCATAATTAATTATTTATAGCTCTGAAAAATGTTAAACTTATTTTGTTAGGTTCCTGTAACAGAGATCTATCTATGAAAATTATGAAATACCTTATGTTCTGTTTAGCAAATTTATGTAGGGTTTATAATGTGATAAATGACTAGGTTAATGAATTTTAATAATTGTTTTATGTAATATAATTATTTGATACTTTTTCTGAGGTATCCTGGTATTTAGTAGTATTTAATAAAAATATGTGCTGAATTGTTTGATGCTTTTCGAAATGCAACTCTATTTCAATTGATATCTTGCTATGATTAGGAAGGCTATTAGTGTAACCTTGCTTGCTTAAGTTAATTAGATGGATGGATAATTATTAATTGTTTTATGTAGCACTTCGCATTCATATCATCTAATCATGTTCTCAGTTCTTCATATACGCTTATACATGCTCGCATCGCATCATACAGGATTGCAGGACGAGAACCCGGAGAACGTGACTCAGGAGCCGGAGCCAGCCACTCAGGAGGTGCAGCCCGAGGATCCCGGTGAGCAGGACCAGCTGCAGGAGTGCCCGAACCACATCGCCAGCATCTTTGAGCAAGGCAAGCCCTTGAGCATTCTCCCGGTTTGCAAAAGTCTAACATTATTATTCGCACTTTATTGTTGCATTAAGTATTGGAGTTGAGTGCAACCGTTGATGCATATTACCTTGTGACCTTATCTATACCTTTACCTTGTTATCCAAAGTTCGATCGTGGCAGTCTTGCTTAGTTGGCTTAGTTCGATAGAAGTCGGATGATTTCATTACCCGCGAGCTATAGGATATATCCTCATATTGTGATATGGGTTATCTCGGAATGATAGCCGGAATGGTTAATGGAACTAAGATCGGTGGGAAACTCCCTATACTTTGGATGGGGGTGACTCGACCGTGTCAACTAAGGACTGTTCGTGTTGTCGTCCCTCTGGTCACGTTGAACGCATGCCCTGCACTTAACTGGAAGAATAACTCGTTCCGACCGTGAAGCCGATACATTATTCGGGCCGGGTTTGGATCGTGACGTATCGTGCTGGTGCGAGGCGGGGTTCGGACACAGGGGCGCGATCTAAGACCTTCACAGCTGCTGGCTTTCGGGCGGCCCCTGGGTGTCGGTAGTCCCTGTTCATCCCGCGACTTTACCCGAATAGTGTCTTCGGTGACCTGTAGCTCACTACGCGCGTGAGTGTGGTTTGTGTAGGGAATACCCCCTCAGCAGAGTAGGAATCTGATTCGAATCGCCATCGCTCCTGGTTAGAGAGCACTTGACTAGGGCAATGACAACATTTACACGACTATAAAACTAATATTGGTGATCCGGTTTATGGAAAGCCTGAAATGATGATGGATCCTCTTGTATGCTTAAATCCAAGATATCTGGCATAGACTAGTGGCTAATGTAGATGACAGGTAATATTATTAAAAGCTTGTTGCTATCTTTACTAAAACTTGAAAGGTTAGTCGCATGCTTTTCCACAAAAGAGTCAGCTAAACCACCATAAACCTTCATCCTCCTTGGAGTCTTTATTTTCATTTATGGCGGCTAAGTCTCGCTGAGTACCTTCTTGTACTCAGGATTTTATCCCATGTTATTTTGCAGATGGTCAGCTCCTGCATAGTTATTGTGTTAACTGTCTCTACCCCGTTGGGGATGACTTCTAGACCATTGGCTTGGTCACTTCCAGACTCTTCTTTTGTTGTTGCGGGATATGTCCCTAGTCTGGCACTCTATTAAGAACTGCTTTGGAGATTATCGTGTTAAAAGACTGCTCTCGTCGTCGACTGCAGTCTTGGGGACTGGCCTCGTCGGCTCGTCGCCAACTCATCACGACTCTCGCCGACCTCATCAACAACTCATCCCGGCTCTCGTCGACCTCGTCTACGACTCACCTTCGTCGTCGACCAGAACCTACTGGTTGAGCTGGTGTGTCATCAAGTTGCTCCATGCTATCCGGATCAGAGTGTTGATTTTGGGTAGCGCGGGGGCCTTGATGGGCATGCTATGCCTACTATCTCGGGGACTGCGCCAGCCATAGTATGCTCTAAAGCTCGGCACCATGTGTCTACAACACCTACTACCAAGCTCGGAGACTAAGTGGATACACTTCACCTCGCGGTGAATGTATTTGCTTTTTTCTTCTTCGACAAGTGCCAAGATGGACTTGTACCTTATAGTCTTGTTGTTCCAAGTGGATACACTTCATCAAGAAGGTCTTTCAAAATTTTATTCAGCACGTCACATCCTCTCGACAAGCACGTGCAGAACGATGAAGCGACCTGCTCGCTAATCAAGCTTCGATGGTTCTGACCAGTCCGACCTGGTCGGAAGGCTTCTCCGAATCACGTCCCGACCAGGCCGCCTGGTCAAAGATCTTCAACATTGCTGATAAGGGAAGGCGACCAGGCCACGTCTCCTCGGAAGGCTTCAGGGCAGCTCGCCACAAGGATGCAACGTGCTCGGGGACTTGTTAAGGATATTACCTTGGTATATCCTCAGGGACCTTATGGGCCTACCGACTAGAAGATGGCCCGGCCCACGACGTAGACGTGCAGCACACGACGTGCACCGCACGAATAGTACCATATTGGCTACTTTACTTATAACTCTGTCCCTTCGGCATATATAAGGAGGGACAGGGGACCCCAAAACAGAATCTCTTAGATCTTATCTACATCTTGTGTAACCTAATACTCATATCAATCCAGCCAACAAAACACAGGACATAGGGTATTACGACGATTTGCCGGCCTGAACCTGTATAAATCGCCGTGTCTACGCTCTCTGTGTTACACTTGATCGTCGTCGCCACACCTCCGCCAACAATCTACTACCATACGGTACCCCTAGGTAGACTGCGACACATATTTCGTCGACAAATCGACATTTATTTTCTCATTGAAAGGTATTCGCATAGAACATACGCTTCCCTATTTATGTCAAGGATACGTGTAAAATAAAAAACAAAAAAATAGAGAGAAAAAGTAAATATATAAATGAATAAAAATAAAAAATAAAAAATTTAAAAATAGAAGACTGAAAACAAATAATTAAAGATTAAGAAAAAAATAAAAAATAATACACGATACATGTAAAAGAAAAGAAAAAGGAAAATTAGAGAGAAAAATAAAAAATATAAATAAATAAATAATTTAAAATTTTAAAATGGAAAACTAAAAATAAAAAATAAATAATATGAAAAATAATAAGGATAAAAGCACCAATCAAGGGATCGTAGGTTAATAAGTTTACTCAACAATTTCAAAGAGAGTAATTAGTTATGTGAGATCAAGAGAAGTGACCCAAGGTTTTCATGGACAAATAAGCAAAATCATACTATCTAGAGTAACATTATTGGTAGAGTTCGCAGACTGTCTAACTACAGTGGGGGTTAGATCATTACCCTTTGATTTTCGATGATCAGGGGACTCATACTCTAAAAGGTTGGAGTGGAAACTTCAAACAACATTGTAAGAATCCAAAGAAGAGTTGTTATCTCAAATCAGAGAAATGTATTAAATGAAAAGGGGTGGGGAGGGTTCTATCTCAACCTTTCAGAAGAGATACAAATTTTAGCAAGAGTTTTTTTTGGAGGAAACTTTGAGAGAAGACGAGACGTATTAGCAGTAGAGAGGCAATGTGAGGTGGAATGGATGATTTAAACACTGTTTTCTTTCATCTGGAGCAAACAAGATGAGAAGGAAGAAATATTTTCTCGACTCGGAAGATCAAGGAAGGAACTTGATTGATCCTAAAGAAATTCTAGGATCTATATGTGAGTACTACAAAAGTATCTTTCGGAGACAATAAAACAGATATATGGATCTTAGTCAAGAGGTCTAGGTAGATTCAGGTAGGTTTAGTAGAAAGATAATATAATATTTGTATCAACCTTGTACAGAAAATTAAGTTAAGAGGGTAATTTTTTACATCGAAGTAAACTCGGTTACCTCTAGGACCATATGTCTTTTAATATTTCCTTTTATGGAGCTTGTTTGTGAACTATTAAAGAGGGATTTTATGGAGATGGTTAATGATTTATACATGTGTTGTTTAGATATAAGAAGACTAAACTATGGGCTATCTATTTAATCCAAAAAAGTGAAACAACCTTCTAATGTTAAGAAATGTAGACCAATATGTTTGCCGATTGTGAGCTTTACATTTTTCACAAAACTGCTTGTGGATAGATTGATTCGTTTGGCTAATAAATTAGTAGACAAATGTTAAACAACCTTTATAAAAGGGATATATATCTTGGATGGGGTTGTTATTCTAGAAGAAACTTCCCATGGAATGAAGAGGAAAGCAGAAAGGGATGATTTTGAAAATTATCTTTGAAAAAACCCTATTTTGATAGTGTGGATTGAAATTAGTCTTGTAGAAATCGCGAGTGTTGTTGAAGGAGAGAGATGCAGGTACCCAAAATACAAGATCAGGATCATGAGGAAATGATGGTTGGTGGACTTTTGGAAGCAAACTAAGGATTTGGATGTGTGGAGGGTCTTCTATGATAACCTCTTTTGGTTTTAGTGATACCGTGATGGTAGTTGGTTTTAGCTGTAGTGGACCTTTTACTTTGTTTGGTTATCTAGTTTCCTCACATGTGTATTGCTTGGACTTTGTGGTTGTTTATATGCTTTATAAAAGCAGGGTTTGCCTTGATTGGCAAAAATTATACTATCCTTTTGTATTTATTTCAACAAATATTTTATTGAATATTTGAGCCCCTAGAGATGATTTTTCAATGAAAAATGTTGAACTACAAAGTTTGAGATTTCATCTAGCACACCAATTTTGGTATATGAAATATGCATCCTAGATCGTTTGAATAATTGGAAATTTAAATTGTAACTTTGGTACTATTTCAAATGAGAAAACTGCAACATAACTTTATACAAAATTCATCTTAATCTAACTTGATTGGAAAAAGTTAATAAGTACGTTTTCTATGTTGTACCTATTTTTCGAGGTAGATCACATTGCCAACCACCTTTTGAAATTAATTTCTGAACTGGCCACTTTAAGTTTTTTTCCAATTCAATTATATGGTGTGTTAACCGTTTATAATAAACACATTATTTCAGATACTAGGACCTAGGACCCCCGAATATATATATTCCCATTTTTTTTAAGAAAAGGAATAGTTGTGATCTGTATGGCTAAATCATTACAAGTTTTTTGCTATTCTATTGATTATGCTCCAAGGAATAAGAAAACACCAAATGGAAAGGAGAAAAAAAACAAATTCTATCGCTACTTTTTCATTCATTCTTAGTGAAAATATCTAAAGCAACAACCTAATGCTTGGCTCACGGCGCGAATGGTGTCCCTTGTATTCTCACCTTGTAGCGATGATGCCTTGAAACATAGCCATATGTTCTCTCCCAATGCCAGTTCAAATTTTTGTTTTTCCAAAGGGATCGGCCCTGACATCCTCTACCTGTAATCAACTCTGCTTATTGTTGACTTCCTTAAATACTTCATCTGGTCTGCTGGCTATGTTCATCCCACATGTGTGTGGTCCACCACCGTGTCGACACAACTTGCTGATAGATGATAGGAGAAAAATAAAGTACAGTAGTTAATTAGATAGAGCAAATAATATATGATAACCACGTGAGAAGTGTTCTGTGGAGATGGAGCCGTAATATAAGCGACTACCAATGGCAACCCTGATGGCTGATGCTGCAAATTAGGGGTACGTACGATGAATAATTTTAGGGGGTGTTTGGTTTGGTGTTACTAAAATTTTAGTTACCGTTTCTTTTAGTCACCAAATAGCCAAACTAGGTGATTAAATAGGGGTCTAGTCACTAGTCTAAGAAATTGCTATATGGGACCAAACTTCACCTTTTAGTAACTTTAATTAGAGTCAAAAACACCATTACTAAAAATCGATTTATGCAAGCGGATCCTTAAGAAATCCGGATTTTTTGAGTTTTTCAAACGATCTCGGATGGAAAAACTTTATAAAAGTTGTAGATCTCGAAAAGTTATGAAAATTTGTAGTTGAATTTTTTTTTCATTTGAAATCATCTTGTCATTGAAAACTACATTTGAATTTGTCAAATTTGAAATTCAAATTTTTGTAAATGACCTCGGATGGAAAAACTTTCTAAATAAAAGTTGTATATTTCGAAAAGTTATGAAACTTTGTAGTTTACAACTTTTTCATTTGAATTCATTTAGTGGCTCAAACAATCAATTTACACTCGGTTTAGTATAGAATGTGAGAAACTAAAACGAAATCTAGATACAAGTGACTCATGGATGGAGTGGTAGAGTAGGTATTGCAAAAGGCTAAAGTTGTGGGTTCGAATCACCATGAGAGTACAGTTTGCGACTTACGGGCGGACACATTACTAGTAGTGGCTCTCTTAGAATTTAATTTTTTTTTCTATTTTAAAAAATAGATTTCTAGACAGCCATTTATATAGGCGGTTTCTTAAGAAAACCGCCGGTAGAAATACGTTTCGAACCTCTACCGCTTTGTACTAGTGGCCGGTACCTTACCTCTTAGGACAATGAGGGCTGCCTTTTGGTTCGATCACGTCACGTGCAAGGATTACTAGTAGTGGCTCTCTTAGAAGACAGCCATTTATATAGGCGGTTTCTTAAGAAAACCGTCGGTAGAAATACGTTTCGAACCTCTACCGCTTTGTACTAGTGGCCGGTACCTTACCTCTTAGGACAATGAGGGCTGCCTTTTGGTTCGATCACGTCACGTGCAAGGATTACTAGTAGTGGCTCTCTTAGAAGTTAAATCTTTTTTTTCTATTTAAAAAACAGATTTTTGGACAGCCATTTATATAGGCGGTTTATTAAGAAAACCACATGTAGAAATACGTTTCGAACCTCTATCCCTTTGTACTAGTGGCCGGTACCTTACCTCTTAGGACAATGAGGGCTGCCTTTTGGTTCGATCACGTCACGTGCAATCGTGTGCATGGTGGTCCGAACTCCGAAAAACCTCCCAAAGTTAACCCTTCAAGGCCGAGCAAGGGGTGAAGGTTTGTGGTGGCGTAATTTGGCATTGCACACACGCCAAAATGTGTTTGGGTGGTATATATTAAAAGTGTCTATAGGCCTTAGCAAGCTAAAATTGTGGTGTTTTGACTAATTTTGGCTACATATGCTTTACCATATTATTTGGTCTGGAAAGAAGAAAAACCTTTGAATACTAGTGCTTTGTGTTTTTAAAAATATATAAAATATTCTATATGTTCTACTCCGTATATATATTATCTTAATTATTAAAGCAATGCCCATATCACCCGTATTAATAAGTGCACAATCCACATCATCACTCGATCCATCTCTATTCTCTATGTGCATTACTATTTTATTTTTATCAAAATATAAGTCATCCATAATGCGCAAAAGAAGACATCCACTCATTGTTTTGTCGTTCTATCATCTTTTAATATGATCTAATATTCTTTCATAAGCTTGGATAATTTCGACCGGAGCCAGTGTAAGAACATGTAAATCTAGCTCATGCATGCAGCATCCTTACTTCTAAGAAAATCCTACTACAATATTAAACGAGACAAACAGCATGCATAGGTGGATTTGCAAACGCGACAAACATGTAACAGTATCTTTAGGCCTCATCGTCACTGCATTCATCTGCTGAACTGGTAGTACACTGAATCTTTCAAGTTATTGGATAGCGGAGGCAAACAAACATGCGTGCTAAAATGGATCTGCATATATATTAGTCAGCACTCAGCAGTCACCGGCGAGAAACATGTCTCCAAAGTCGCGTTGTGTAACATGGCTGAGCACCATTGATCTGACAGTGTAAAGACAGATTACCCTAGTCTAGCCTTAATGTGTCAAACTGTCAAGTCTAACCTACCTACATTACGTGTGCATTTTTGGGTGCAGCAACCACTGCCACTATAACTTCACAATCTCCAAAACGATCATCTCATTCCCAACATGGAGGCAAGAGAGTGAAAGGAATGAAGCTATCCAGTGTAGTGTCGATTCAAAGTATTTGATTTGTAGAACCATTTTATTATTCTAGATGAATCGGTGTATTATAATCCATTTTTATTTGTAAGTGGTGGTCTCATTCCTCATGCATGCTTGTATAGATTATTGACTTACGAGGATAAGGCGACGATAAATCAACACGCGCGTCCCATTTCACAAAGCAAAAAAAAAACGAGGAGCGAGTGTAACACCCCATTTCATAAAACTAACTAGAGCTTTGCTATGGTACTCCAGTTAAGTTGTAATAGCTCAAATAAATCATAGTCATTATTTTTTATAGATTTACAAAATAATTAATTAATTAACTAAAATAACAAGGAAAGAAAAAAAAACACAATCGCTACATCTTGGGTAGCTAGCTAGATAGCATGCACCAGCTAACAACAACCATATGTCCCCTTCCCTCGTCTCCCTCCAGGATTTTGCGGGAACGTCGTGCAACGGCGCGCGGGAGTACCGGTCGAGGGGAAAGAAGGCGGATGAGAGGAATGCGATGGACGCCCTTTTCACGGGCGCTGTTGACACAAAAAGCGTCAGATCTGTGAACACCTCGGGCTATTACCCAAAGCTCGATGTCGAGGGCGTGCCAGTCGATTTGACCAATCAATCGACAAGGATGATAACTATGACAAACTGAACGAGACGACAGCGATGCGCCCGGACGTCAAGGCTCAGATTGATCACGGATAACTAGAGCAGAGCTAGACGAAGCAAACAGCGATGCGCCCGGATTGCCAAAGCCTAGAGGTACTCCCACGCGGAACTAGCAAGGATTTTGACGGAGATCAGGATGATGCAGCCCGTCGAAAGCTTGAAGAACTCGTTAAGCTATAACTAATGCATAATAAAGGTAAATTGCGGTAAAAGTAGGATAAAAAGTAGAATTGGTTTGTTTTTTGATTGATTGATATATCATAGCCCTCGGGCTCATATTTATACTCCCGCATGGAGAGTTGTACAAAGACACGATACGTATCTTTCCTAAAACAAACTTCTACTTTAAAGGAAACTGACTCGCGCAGGAGCCGGATAACAATATTTATTCCCTAAACAAACACACTTATTTTAAAGGAAAATAAGCGACCCATGCAAGAGTTGGACGCAAACCACCATATTAATACTGGCACAGAACACCAGTTTCCTTATACTCTTCGATGGAAACTTTCCATCGGTAGATCCCTGCAACTTCCTTCTTTGGTCACCGGTAGTCTTCCGCTGCCACCAAGTGCTAAATCACGCCCATCGGCATCGGTAATACTTTTCCGATCGGCAATCGGCAGCATCTTCTTCATCGGCAATCGGCAACCATCTTCCATCGGCAACCGGCAACAAGCCTTTATCGGCAATCGGCAAGACCCCTTCATCGGCAATCGGCAAAGACTCCTCATCGGCAATCAGTTCCAGCAAGACTTCACCGATTTGGTCGATAAGGCTCATCAGCTTCCATCGGCAAAACTCATAGCACCCTCCTATCGGCATTATCAACTCCTGATACCGATGGAGAATGGCCGCTGACCAGTCAAGCCTCAGCCCATTTGACACGTGTCAAAAAACGGTGTCAACACATGCCCCCCAGTTTCGGAGCGTATAATTTTACGTGCCGAAATTCTCTCCACTGTAGCCGTTGCTGTAGCCGTTACCCCCGAGATAGGCGTACGGTTTCCTCGATTCCCCGCGTGTGGAACTGCAATTTAATAATAAAATCCCTCGATTGTGGCACGAACAGTTACAGACCACCTCGATCACCGTGCGTATCTACCGCGGGCGCCTTCACATTCCTGCACGGTGTGAAACAGAACCCCAAAATGCCCCTGAACAGGCTCATAAAAGTTACTGGGGCCCATACCGTCCTTTTTACCCGAGCTCATTTTCATTTTCACCTTCCTGCCTTCATCTTCAACCTCCGGCTGCCCTGAAGAACACAAGCTCGAGCAACAGTACCCTTCGCAATCTAAGGACGAACCAAGCACTCCTCTCGACTCCAATGGCGATCCAGGTCGACATCCCAAAGGTAAGACTTATCCTCCTCCCAATCCAGCTTCCTGCAATCCGCACGAATCTGGATCTGTCTTCATTCCTTCCTGACTGCTCTTCGCCTTCTTCTTTGAATCTTAAGAACTGTACAACAGGGTAGTGATTCCGCTTACCGGTTCTACCTTCAGTTGCTTAGGCCCCATGGGGAACCCAGATCCTAGCTATATAATCAATGCAGAAACCAACCGGATTCCGTTTAGGTCTGAATGTTTTGGTTTGGGATTGTGGAAAGATGCATTCCGATCATGGCCCAAGCCCACCAAAGGGTGGAAGAACTGGTACCTCAGAGTCGCCAGCGCACAGCAAGTTTACTGGCAGGAGCGCAGTCTGGACCAATGTATCAGGCTGTCCATTGCCGATATGGAAAAGAATGAGAACATGTTAATAGCCGCCTCTTACTTCTGGTCAGACACCCTGAACGCGTTCTTATTCCGACATGGACCAGCCACCCCCACTCTTGCCGATGTCCACATGCTGACAGGCTTAGACATTTCCTCTGCCGACACCCCCTCCTTGTTTAATAGGAAAGCCGAGCACAGAGTAAATACCCGGAACATCGGCGGATGGACGGGTTTCATTCAGGAATATCAGAAAACTGGATCGGTAAACCAAAGAGAGCACGCTATCTTCCTGAACATGTGGCTGGATAAATTCATCTTCTGCGGCAAGGCAGTTGGACCTACCACCATGTATCTCCCAGCAGCTGAGATGCTTGCTAATGGGACAGGGCTTCCTTTGGGCAGATATCTTCTAGGGTCAGTATACCGTCTCCTCCATCAAGTGTCCTAGAAGTTACTGCTAGGTGAGCACATCAGCAATCTTGGAGGTCCCTGGTGGTTTATTAACATGTGGCTGCACGCACATATGCAGAAAACACTCCAGCTTGACTTATTCACTCAACGATTCCCAAGAGAGATACCAGAGGACCACCAGTGCGGAGAGGATGAATCGGCAACTCGCTCTCCACTCAATTTTGGAGAGGCCACGATTGTGCTGCCAGGGACCAATGCCGATGCGGAGCAATTCGGCCTCTTCTTTCAGAAGTTTTACAATGGAATTCCTGCTGCAGAACGGCTCTGGTGGCCATATGCCGATGTAGATAACCAATTCCCATTGTTATTTAATCTTACCGATGGGGATGTTCCTGAAAACCAGACAATGATGAAGGCCAGTATCGTCCCTCGGGCCATCCCAGTGAACATATTTGGATCGGGAAAGAACGCTCCCCTATCATTTGAATTTTACTATCCATCGGTAGCGGCAAGACAACTGGCGTTCGGCCAACTGCCAATCAAGCTTTGTTACTCCAAGGTAGTGCAGCCTAGGTAGACATTCTCCAGTGCTCTGGACTGGAACAATGTTGTCAGCCTTCCTGCCGATGCCGATGTATCGGACCTTGACTTATCCTCCTGGTCACCAACCTCCTTCATCACAAATGAGTACAAGTCTTGGTGGCAAGAGTGGAGGTGTCAATTGTTCGCCAAGTCATCGCACTATTATCGGCATATGATCGATGCCGATCATATCATCCCCGACGACGCAGTAAGTCCTCATCCCGATGCATTCCTCATTTGTACCTTCGCCATCGGTATTTGACCTTCTTGTGTTTGACAGGTCGATGACCCGATTCCTCCGACGAGCAAGAGCGGCAAGCCTTTCAAGCTTCGAATGATGAGTCCCGTATCACTCATCGGCCATAAGGCTCCTTCGTTAGCTGCCTTCATCCCACGACAGGTACCCTCACCGACACCTGCAAAAGCCAAGGCTACATCGGCCGCTGCTGCTGCCCTGACGCGGGCGTTTGCAGTAAACTCATCTTCACTCATAACGATTATATATTGTTTAATCGGCAACATCTACTTCGTATAACTTGCATTGAATGTTTTCAGGCTATAAGGTCATCGGCAACTGCCCCGAGCAGACAAGCACCTTCAAGTCCAGCTGCCGATGCCCCCCAGTCTTCATCGAAACGGGCCGGATCCTTTGCTGCCGCACCCAAGAAAAGGAGACGTTTGAGGCTGGCTAGCCCATCTTCGTCATCGGCACAAGCAGCACCACCAACCGTCGGCGTGTCATCGGCGGAAACTCCAATGGCTCCCATCCCGGATCAGCCGATGGACGACGTCATCGGTCAGGAGGCAGCCTCATCCGCTGCAGAGGCAGAGGCAGTATCGGCACCATCAGCCGAAGCTTTCGACGAAGAAACCCCCATGGTGGCATCGGCATCGGTACCATCAGCCGATGTTTCTGATGAAGCAGCTGTACCTACAGCAGCCGAAGCGGCATTATCGGCACCGTCAACCGAAGTCGCCGATGAGACAGTCCCGCTCGTCGTAGCGGCAAAGGTAACATCGGCATCAATACCAACTGAAGATCCCGATGAAAGGGCAGCATCAGCGCCACAATCAAGCATTATGCCGGAAGCAACACCAACGACAATGCCGCCATTGCCAACGACGCCGATTGTTCTTCTGACAGAAGCTCATCCATCGGCACCTTCTGCCGATGTTCAAGACGAGGCTGGGCCATCTAGAATGCCAAGCCCTTGGCAAGAAATCCGCTTCAAGATGGTAAGTCAATCACCTGAAAACTCATAGTATAATTTTAGAATCGGCATATTATAACCTTTCTGTTTTCAGGCCCAAGATTCCCCAGATAGCCTCTTCTCTTTCAGTCTCAATCCGCAGGATGAAGATAGGCGCCAAGATCCCCTCCGATTAGATAGTTTATTTTCCTTCTCAGTCAATATACCCGATGACGAGGAGGAAGAGAGCTCTGTCCCAGCTTTACCGGCAGGGATTAAAACCAAGCTTAAGGCACTGCTTTCTTTGCTGCTACAAGAGACATCCCAGCTCATCCAAGACTCATCGGCAGCAAGGATTGCTTTTAAAGATATCCAAAGTCATCTCCCTGCCGACGCAGCAGAAGTCCTTCTCCAGGCAGCCTCTATCGACGTCAAACAGATTCAGTACCAGAGGCTCGCCTGTCGTATTGCCGATAGGGCCGCTCAAGCCAAGAGCGAAGAAGAGAAGCTTAAATATAAATACCTTGCCGATGAGAAGCACAGAAACATCGGTCAAGCAAAAGCTTCCATCGGCAACCTAGACCAAGACATCTCTCGACTATCGGCAAGGAAGGAGGAGCTATTGGCGGAGCTACACAAGGTCGAGGAGGATCTAACTGCAGCTAACCAACACAAAGCTCAACTGTCTGATTCCATCAAGGTTCTGCAGCAAGAAAGGGACCAGCATGCCCGGCAAGCCATCTTATGGAAGAAGAAGATCAAACTGGTTGAGGGCTCTGCCGATGCCGACGCCAAGGAGATGGACGAGATAGAACAGATTCGCCTGCGCGCGATAGACCTTATTCATTCCTTACTGTAATGCATATTGTATCGGCAAAGATGTAATCCGATACTTAATCTCGTCTTGTAATATAATATTTGCATGTTTTACCGATGTATTACAATTTTTTCTCATCGGCATTCAAACGAATACGTCGTACGTCAACCCCTTCGGGAACTTCTAGCATGTATGCTCTGCTGGAGGTAGACTGTCTTATCCAGTAGGAACTTGATTAGAAAACCCCCAGGCCTAGAACTCAATCCTGATCGGTAAAATCAATCTCCATTCTAGAGTACCACCGGCAAACTTGTTTACCCAGTCATCGACAATCATTACCGATAGCATAACTCATCACATCAGCTAAAATGTTGAGTGATCCAACTCATTAGCTAACCCTGGTACTTAGCCTGATTGTAACAACAATCGGCAGTGAGACTTCATATTCCCACCGGATAAGAATCAGGATAACACCGATAGACCCACCACAAAGCATGCACCCCAGGACGTGCGCAACATACTTAGTTATCATGCGCAAGGGGCCAGAGAACCATTCTCACATCCGTCTTCTGGCAACTAACGCATCTATCGGCAGCGCGGCATCTCTATATGCAAACCATCGGTAGGTGTCCCCAAGTATAATAATTGAAATCGCCAGTCAGCCGATTGCAGCCCCCAAGCCTGCAGGTCCAAGATTGACCTCGATTAGACCATTGGCACAATGCTGCCGTCTGCCGATGGACTCCCATCCTTACGCTTTGGCCTCCACTGTTTCTCCCTTGAAGGTTCTGCATCATCGTACAGGTTCTTGCGACGTCGGCGCTCAGTTCTTTTCTGGGTTTTGTTCAGACCTTTAGGGCACCATTGAGGTCTGGTTTTTCCGAACAGGCTGGTGCTGCCTCTCACTTCTTACATCGGCGTTTCTTCCGATGCTTGAATTTCTGGAGAGCACTTCTTCGTCGGGTATTTTTGTCTTGGCCCGCTCTTTGCTCTCCCTTTGATCAACCCGCCTGCCAAGCCTGCTATGGGAATCAAGCTTGCCCCCCAGTTGGTCGCGTACCGATCTCCTCTTTCCGAGTGGCTTGGCGCACCTAGATGCCCGATCATCCAAACAAGGCTTACTCGACTGATCGGCAGTGCGATACCCATTGCATTCAGGACAGTCATCGGCAGTGGGTAGCTTAATGCCCTCTTCCCAGCAATAAATGAAGAAGGGACACCTCCAATGATTTTTCCGACGAAGCCACTCCCGCTGTTCCTTTTCTTTCTGCCGATACCGTTCTTCTCGTGATTGCCGATAGTCCCGCCTTGGTAGCTTGTGTGTGATTATTATGCCAGGAGCCCTGCTGACACAAGTACCTTTATCGGCAATTCTTTTGCCTTTCCTGTCATCGGCAAACTTCCCGATGTCACGCTCGGCCACCTGATGATCGGGATCCACCGATGCACTCTTTCTAGCAGCGTCCGATGTCAGCACCTTAGTTTTGCCACCGGCTTCCACCATATTATTTGGAAACGGACGCTGATCAATTTCCATCGGTTCTTGGACTTTAGGACCTTCAAATTGGATCCGCCCAGAGTTGATTTCTGACTGCAGTTGTTGCCTAAACACTTCGCAGTCGCCGGTACTGTGAGAAGTTGTATTGTGCCACTTGCAGTACCCGGTATCATTGAGCTCCTCGGCCGATGGAATTACCTGATTAGGGGCTAGCTTAATCCGCCCTTCCTGAAGCAGTAAGTCAAATATCCCATCAGCCTTCGTGACATCGAAGGTGAACTTTCCAGCCCTGTTCTGGCTGAGCGTACGTGGCATCGGTTCCCAATCGTTCACCCATTCAACAGTACCGACGTCCATCTCGTCAAATGGTTTAACATCCTGATCGGCGTTCGTGATATCAAAAGTGAATGTCTCCAACTTAGCAATGTCGATGTCTGGCTCTTCGTCCAGCTCTGAATGTTCTACCTTGGTCGAAAACACCTTTGTATCCTGCCGATGCGTAGATTCGTTCTCTAGTGGGACAGATAGACATGCTCCCTCATGTTTCCGTGGTGAGCAAGTCGGAGCGATTGGTACATCAACAGCATCGAGCATCGGCTGCCTAGCCGATGAGCAATCCTAGACGCCTACTGTCTGAGTAGATTGGTGCATCTTTCCAAGTCTTCGCATTAAGCAAGCCGGAACGATCGGCCCATCGGCAATACCAACCTGTTGGATACTATGCATCGGTTGATTAACCGATGGGCCACTCTGGATGTCCACTAGTTGATGCACTCCATACCCCTGTGGTGAGCAAATTGGGGCAGCCGATATATCAGTAACACCAATCTGCTGAGTGTTGTACATCAGCTGATCAACCGATGAGCAACTCTGGATGCCAGCCGGCTGAGTATGCTGAATTATCTCTTTAGACCCTGTCATCGAGACACTTGGAATGATTGGCGCATACCCAGCACTAGTCATAATAACACTGTGCACCGGCTGTGTTGCCGATGAGCAATTTTGCACCATCACTAGCTTATGCTGTGGCGTTATATCTATTGCATTCATCGGTTGCTGTACCGATGTACCATTGTATACCCCTTCCTGCGAGTATTGCGATGTAGTATTTATCGGCTGATATACCGATACTTCATTCTGAAGATTCGCCGGATGATACTGCAGGGTCCTTGCCACTTGGCGTCCAGGCTGTTGACAAATCCAACCTACATTGTGTATCATCGGCACATGACTTACCGATGGTTGACAAATAGTTGATTCCCGCAGCTCTTGCACATTTAGATGATAGCCTTGACTCGCGAATACCACAGGCTGGGCAGCTACCACCGATGCAGACTGATTGACACTCGGTGTGTTTCGCTGCACCGACCCAAGACTTGCCGATGGTTGGCAGCCAACTGATTCCTGCAACCCTTGTACTCTTGGATGATAGCTTTGATTTGTAGGTTCCAAGGGTTGAGCAGCCACGGCCGATACAGGTTGATTGACAATCGGCACGCCTTGTTGTATTGGCCAAGCAGTTGCCGGTGACTAGTAGCCAGTTAAGGCCAGTTGCGCCGCTACGGCCGATGTAGGCTTACCGACGCTCAACATGTTTGATTGCATCGGCCAAGTATTCGCCGATAACCAATAACCGACGGGCGTTTGTTGTTGTACCCTTGATTGATCACCCGGACTCATGGGTACCGCAGCTTGAGTAGCTATTGCCGATGCAGGTTGACTGACCGTTGGCGCACCTTGTTGCATCGGCCAACAAGTTGCCGATTGCTGATAGCCGGCTGATACCTGCTCCTCTGGTGGCGCCGGACAATTAATAACATAGCTGCCTTGATTAGCAGGTGTCCCAGTTTGAAGAACCATTGCCGCCATGGGTTGACTCACAACTGTCGGGCTTCGTTGTACCGGCGAGTGGCCTGCCGATGGTTGAACGCATGGCACTCTAGGCATTGCCGTTTGTAGATTCCCTGTTGGCGACTGCATTATTGGAGAGGACGCAGTGTAATGCATCACTGGGACCATCGGCTGTGCAGACGTTGCCGATGCCATAGGAACTTCCCCTCCTGCATGGTTGACTTGGACCAATCTGGAATCAGCAGATAGACTTAGATGCGTATCATACCTCCAGCAATTGGCTGAAGTTGGCTGATTCTGGATGACAGGTCCGGACATTGCTGAAGCCGCCGGATTTGTATTCACTTGAGTAAAGCCCGCTGGGCTTGATCTCAGTGGCATGACCTCACCGGCAGATTGGTTCACGATTGGTGAAGACGCCTTTGGAACCGCCGATGGGGTTGCAAAAGATGCCGATCCGAGTTGACGACGCTCTGGACCAACATAATATGGTGCCTGTCCCTTGAACGTTTGCTTGACAACATTGCATCAGCATCGGACAGCACATTGGATTGGCTAATTAATGCATTATTGAATGCAGAATTAACCATCTCTTGTATTTTACCAGGATCGGCGTTGAGAATGGTCTGCCACGGCGACGGCGGATCTTGCTTCGGTATTGCTTCGCCGATCCCGTTTAGGCTGAAGGATCTAAGATACGAGCGCTTGTATTCCTCCATTGCCTACTCTAGAGCCTGTTTCTGATGACCTGTCAGACCTGCTGTGGAGACTTCAATGACACTCCTGGGATTAGTCATGATAGATATATTTATATAATCGGGTCCCACCGAGCGTGCCAAAAGAGGTGTTGACACAAAAAGCGTCAGATCTGTGAACACCTCGGGCTATTACCCAAAGCTCGATGTCGAGGGCGTGCCAGTCGATTTGACCAATCAATCGACAAGGATGATAACTATGACAAACTGAACGAGACGACAGCGATGCGCCCGGACGTCAAGGCTCAGATTGATCACGGATAACTAGAGCAGAGCTAGACGAGGCAAACAGCGATGCGCCTGGATTGCCAAAGCCTAGAGGTACTCCCACGCGGAACTAGCAAGGATTTTGACGGAGATCAGGATGATGCAGCCCGTCGAAAGCTTGAAGAACTCGTTAAGCTCTAACTAATGCATAATAAAGGTAAATTGCGGTAAAAGTAGGATAAAAAGTAGAATTGGTTTGTTTTTTGATTGATTGATTGATATATCATAGCCCTCGGGCTCATATTTATACTCCCGCATGGAGAGTTGTACAAAGACACGATACGTATCTTTCCTAAAACAAACTCCTACTTTAAAGGAAACTGACTCGCGCAGGAGCCGGATAACAATATTTATTCCCTAAACAAACACACTTATTTTAAAGGAAAATAAGCGACCCATGCAAGAGTTGGACGCAAACCACCATATTAATACTGGCACAGAACACCAGTTTCCTTATACTCTTCGATGGAAACTTTCCATCGGCAGATCCCTGCAACTTCCTTCTTTGGTCACCGGTAGTCTTCCGCTGCCACCAAGTGCTAAATCACGCCCATCGGCATCGGTAATACTTTTCCGATCGGCAATCGGCAGCATCTTCTTCATCGGCAATCGGCAACCATCTTCCATCGGCAACCGGCAACAAGCCTTTATCGGCAATCGGCAAGACCCCTTCATCGGCAATCGGCAAAGACTCCTCATCGGCAATCAGTTCCAGCAAGACTTCACCGATTTGGTCGACAAGGCTCATCAGCTTCCATCGGCAAAACTCATAGCACCCTCCTATCGGCATTATCAACTCCTGATACCGATGGAGAACGGCCGCGGACCAGTCAAGCCTCAGCCCATTTGACACGTGTCAAAAAACGGTGTCAACAGGCGCAAATATGCGAACTATGGGTTGTTATTTGCGACTTTGGTAAATATGTCAAGCCCAAATTTCTAAATGTTGGATAAGAAGTTTTTAGTTTTTTTGCCAAAATCAACTATGTCAAACCCATATTCAAAATTTTTGGAGTTACTCTAAGCAAATTACTTTAGGCATGTCGCCTAAATTATCCACAGGTACAAATAGCACGTCTAAAAATTATGTCACGTTACACTACTACAGAAACAACAAACAGTGCCGGTTCAAAACCCCCCTTCAGTGGCGGTTTTTGAACCGGCACTGGCAATTCGGCAGTGACGAGGCCAAGTCATCACTGCGGTTATGCCAAACCGACAGTGATGGCTCAAGCATCACTGTCGGTTCGTGTTACCAACCAGCAGTGATGTTTGAGCCATCACTGTCGGTTTGTAACACCAACCGACAGTGATGCTTGAGCCATCACTGCCGGTTTGGCACACCAACCGGCAGTGATATTATTTTTTAAAATTGCATTTTTAATTGTTTTATTTTCATTTGGGGTTTCTGGTTTAGGGTTTAGGGTAGAGGTGGTGGGGTGGGAGATCGTGGAGGTGTTTTCTATCGAACCATTTGATATCGATGTGAATTGAAGGTGGTTGTGGACTAGCGACAATACAAACTCATCACACATTTATAATAATTATTACAAAACATCCAAACAAAACTTAAAGTATTGAATTAAATGTTGCATTACAATAGCCTTTCGAGACGGTCTTTTCCGTAGATCTTCTTGAAGTCCTTAGTCTGCACAATGGACAGATATCCTTTTCTATACACTATCTTGTCCAGAATAAGAGCTGTTATCTCCTCTTAAAATCCTCTTATCTCAAAATCTAGCAACCTGTTGTGGCCTTGATCTTTGTGCTGTAAATTGATACAAGATGATATTGAGATGCACATACGTAAGACAAAACAATAGAATTAAAATGAGACGCGTACGTACCATGTCATCTCCTAATCCTAGTTTTGCGTCAAAGTAGCAAAGCATTGCCCACATCACATAGAACCCGCATTCGTTGTTCCCATTGGTTGATCTAGGGTCTTGACCTTCTTCATATACTCCACGCTGAATGGGGCTCTCCATTTTTTTTTTGCATCTTAGGCTCCACATTTCTCCAATCAGGTAACGCCTTCATCCTATGTGACAATGTAAATGAAGTGTGAAGGCTGAGAACATTAATTACAATATCATATGTGATTGAAAAGTGTGGTGATATTGGGTTCACTTACATATTTAGCACTTTGACTAGGGGGGTCGATAAGTTTTAGTGGCTTCCTTTTTGAGTCCCACACTTCGATAGTTGAATTTTTATGACTTATATCTACGAGGACATAATGGTTGCTGCAATCACAAAGCTCATGTTATTGAATGATATATTAAGAAAAAAAACACTTAAGTAAGGGTCGAGAACACATACTCGTAATTGTAGGTTAGCGGTGCGTTTGTTTTGCCGACTGAGAACATTTTTTCAAACTCTATCTTCAAACTTGCTGAGACATACGGATCTTTGAGACCGGCTTTGCATGTTGTCTCATTTACTAAGATGGGGTCAAGAAGTCAAAATTGCTATTTCGTTTTTTGAGGCAAAATTTTGCTACATCCTGCAAAATAAACATGCATGGATATATTCAAATGCAGATCACGTAGTTTATTATAACGTTGTTAGGGTATGGTACTTACAGAGTCCATAACATCATAATCTGCACATTCAGCGAACGTCATTGATAGAGTTGAAAGAGGTCTTCATAATGAATAGTATTTACAACTTCTTCAGGATGATTAAAATGTAAACGGGAAGGGATGCATACTTCAAAGGTGGTTATCTTGTATTCGCTGCTATTACTGTCTATGATGTAATAATCATGCAACTGTCGCATGTTTGTTGGCAATTTTTTATACTCTTCTTGGCTGGCGACCATAGGCTTGCCTAGTTCAAACTTGTATACAACTTTGGCCTTTTCAAATTCGGTTTTTTCAAAATAGAAATTCTCGGCATCCTTTATGCTTATGTCCCGTTCCGCGGCCAAGTTTTATATCTCTAGTTGCTAAAAGGTGTGTATTTCCCTAGATGTTTCTAGATTACCCGGAATTTTCCATTGCCTTTCAAATTCGATCTGTTTCTCAGGTATATAAGCCAATCGTTTGTACAAGGCAAGTTTGACGGCCTTTTCTGCAATCTGGGTTTGTAGAATTTTGTCCTCAGTCGGCGCTAGCTTCTGCCTTTTTTCTAGTCATCTTGGGATCTTTGCCAACCGAAGCTGATGACCTCCTCTGTTGCGAAGTGGAACCTGATCTAGAGCTAGGTCATTGAGATCTCAGTCCTCAGGACTTTGAAGTTGGTGGTGGAGGAGGAGGAGGAGGAGGAGTCTTCTCCTTTGGTGGTGGAGAAGGAGTCTTCTCCTTTAGCGGTGGAGGAGGTGTCGGTGGATCTTAACGAGGAGAGAAACCTCTTCGCGGAGGGGACCGAGATGATTCACTGTCATCATCATCTTCCGAAGATAGTTACTCGTCTAGCTTGATGAAGCGTTTGCGCCAGGCGACATGAGTGCCTAAGTTGTGAACTAGACGCAGTCTTTCTTCCTCCACTGGGAAATCAATATGTATCTTATTGTACTTCTTGTCGAAGATCTTATCAATGCTGGCCCTAGCATACCCGAGTGGAACTTGCTTGCCATGAATGACATTCTCTCCTCTAGGAAATGCTTGTCCGACCGCCACCTTGTCTTTGGTCCACTGCTGACGGATGTACAACCTAACATTCACAGGTTTTGTTATGTCGTCCACCGATGAGGAGCATTGACCTCTTCTTCGTCAGGCATAGGGGTTGAGCCACAGCTACTGCGGCCCTTACCGAGCACTGGGCTATTCAAAGTCGGGATTGCATGCGGACCTTGACTCGAACACATGGTTTGCATAGCGCTCGCCACTTGAGCAGCTATTCGTGCTTCCATGCTCTATTCTAGCTCCTCTCGCATCCTTTGGAACTCCTCTTCTCTTTGCCTTCTAGCCCTGACCCGACTCCTATAGGAAGCAGATTCACCTTCAAATGCTTTCTCCCAAGGAATTATCTCGGCTCCTCTAGTGCGACCGGGGTGCTCCTTGGTTCAAAGTGCTTGCGTGAGCACGTCATTTTCTCTATCCGACCTGCGGGCCCCTCTATGCACTTCCTCAGTGATCGTGGAAATCTTCTGGAGGAGATTAGTGAACTACCTACTCGCAAGGGGGGCAGGATACAATCCTGACGGGAACCTTTCCGCTAGCTCCCCTTGCGAGTAGGTAGTTCACTAATCTGGGCTGCCAATCGCTTGTCTGAGGCGTAACGCCGCTCCGCTCTAGTGCTTCGACTTGGGCATCCCAATCCAGAATCTTCCTTACGTACCCACGTGATCCTAGGCGGTGAGGATTATTTGACCTAAGCGAGTTTGCTTTGTTTCTTTCACTTGATGCCTTGGACTCTTCGGATAGCTTGTAAGCCTTGAACTCCTCCTAGAAGTCCCTCTGCTTGCTGAATTCACCTCCCGCAAAATTCGGTTCTTTTTCCTCCTTGATGAGCTTGTGAAACTTTCCCTTGAAATTATTGAAGGAGTGACCCATGATTTCCTTGGCCCTCTTCTTGACTGTCACTTCATCACAATCATTAGGGAAAGTGAAATACCCTATGAGCTTGTTCCAAACTTTTATGGCTATATCTACCGTGTTTTTAGGTATGACCTAAGTTATTACCTCGTCTCCTTGGCCAAACTAGGTTTAGCATATGGCTAGGGCTCTAAGGTCTTTGATCCCCTTGCTGGTTGTCATCACTAGTTCCTTGGTCATCGACTTCGGTCGCAGGGCGACGGGTGGTGAATCGGCGCTTAATTGTCATGTTTTTGGACATGAATTTTGATTATTGGTATTAACTCATAGGTAGATAACATATATAAGTCATGCATCTCTCTATCCATAAAAAATTGAATCATGGTATATATACAAGGATACAAGGATGACATATAAGTCTATCTATATATCTCTCTCTTTCTCTATCTCTCTATCTCTCTCTAATCACTACCTATGTCTCTATCAATATGAATCTATCTCTAATCTCTACTTATCTCTTTCTCTATCTCTCTCTCTCTTTCTCTATCTCTATCTAAGCTACCTAAGCTATATATCTAAGCTATCTGTCTAATCTATCTAATCTATCTAATCTATCTAATCTATCTATCTCTCTAATCTATCTAATCTATCTCTCTAATTTATCTCTCTTTATCTCCTTCTCCCTCCTTCCTCCCTCTCCCTCCTTCTTCCTCCATCTCCCTCCCTCTTCCCTCTCCCTCCCTTCTTCCTCCATCTCCCTCCTTCTTCCTCCTTCCTCCCTCTCCCTCCTTCCCTCTCCCTACTTCTTCCTCCCTTTCCCTCCTCCTTTGAAGCTAGCAGTTCACTGCGGCATTCCCTCGAACACCTTGGTTGCATGGCGGTTAGAGCTCACCGTCGGTTGTTGGGGGCCGGATTCCGAGCTCCTAGGTGGCGGCGAGGTAGCTAGCGAGGTCGCTGGCCATCGCGGTGGAGGTCCTGGGTGCCGTCGCGGGCGAGGTTGTTGGCTGGCGTCGAGCTACCGGCGTAGAGCAGAGCGGGCGGCGGCAGCAGGTAGTGGCGGGCAGCGTGCAGCGACGGCGGCGTGCAGTGGCGGGAGCTCCTCACGGCGTCGAGGTCGAGGGGGCGGCGGCGGCATTCAGTGGCAGGCTCGGGCGGCGTCGAGCAGAGCGGTAGCGTCGAGCAGAAATGGCTAAGTGTGGAACGGGTGCGAGTCTGAAAATTTCAGACCGCGCCCTTTCCTTATATACGTGGGCACATCACTGCCGGTTCTTGTTACAAACCGGCAGTGATGTCCCCTATCACTGCCGATTTGTAACAAGAACCGGCAGTGATGAGGAGTCATCAGTGCCAGTTATTTGGAACCGACAGTGATTATAGGACATCACTGCTGGTTGGTAGCTAAAACCGACAGTGATAGGGGACATCACTGCCGGTTCCTTACAAACCGGCAGTGATTTGTATTTTTTTAAAAAAAATTAGCCCTTTGCTTAAGAATTCAAATTACTCCCGATTTTTGACTAAAACTTGAAAAACTCTAAACATAGAAGTTGCATAATTTTTAATTCTCTACAACTTTTGCTGAAGTAGCATATTCAAATTCTTTATAGTTTTTGAATTCCATCTTGAATTTGAATAAGGGTTTAAAATTCAATTACCCCCTTTGTAATTACTCCAAAAATTTGAATAGAAGTTGAAAATCTTCCAACATAGCTTTTGCTAGTTTTGAGGAGCTCTACATTAAAGCTTATACACTCAAGGTCTAATTCTTTATAGTTTTTGAATTCCCTTTTGAAATTGAATAAGGGTTTAAAATTCAAATACCCCGTTTGTAATTACTCAAAAATTTGAATAGAAGTTGAAAATCTTCCAACATAGATTTTTCGAGTTTTGAGGAGCTCTACATTAATGCTTATACACTCAAGGTCTAATTCTTTATAGTTTTTTAATTCCTTTTGACATGGCATACATCAATCAACAACGTGGTACAACTCAATCAATCAATGATGCAAATTACTAAAACAAAATTTCATTAAGGATTACATAGTTTATGATACTCTAACAATTCACGGTGCAGGCACGATGATGGCCTCATCGTGATCACTCCAGAGGTAAGCAGGTTCGTCACCCTCTTCAAGGACATGTAGGGTAACGTCCGCCCCAAAAGGAGCCATTTCTTCATAACCTTTGTAGTCTCTTCGTCTGTCACTCCATCGACACCGACAATCTTCCTTTTGCCTTGCAATACTACATGTCATCTTCCATTTGTATTGTTATCCTTGCATAGAAGATTTGCAAAACATCCTTTGCAAGGATGAAGGGGTCATCTCTGTATGCGGTCTTGGATAGATCAACGGTAGTGAACCCATCCTTGTCGGTGTTGATTTCATTGAGCCAGACCCACAGACAATGGAAAAGAGCAACTTTCAACTGATGTCCATAGTCTAGCTCCCATATCTCATCTATGAAACCATAGTATGTTGCCACCACCGTGCCGTACTCATCGTGGGCGTCGAAACGAACACCACTATTTTGGTTGGTGCTCTCTCTGTCCTGTTTTTTTGTGTAAAATGTAAAACCATTTATTTGATATCCTTGGTACATCATTAGCATAGTCGAAGGTCCGGGGGGTAAGAGATCTAGCTGACATCCCGTCACCATTCCTAGCCTTTGGCGTCGAAACCAGTCACCGAATTCCTCCTTATGTTTTTTCTCAAGCTAAGCCTGTGACCTACCGATGTGCTTCCTTTGCAGTAACTGTTTGTGATCATCAATGTATGCCATCAACACCGTTGGCCTGCTGGAGAACAACGAAGTGTGCTTGTCTGAAGGAGACCATTTTGACTATTTTGACAACTTTCTCACCTATTGTTCCTTTGCCCCTAGTCTTCATGCACCATGATGAGATACTGGAACTCCGACCTGCTTGATGTCCAGATAATATGTGGAGAACTCAATAGCCTCCTCTGTTGACCGTCCTTCTGCCATGCTCAATTCTGGTCTGAATTTATTCCTAACATACCGCCTAAAAACTTTCATGAGCCTCTCGAAAGGAAACATCTGGTGTAGGTACATTGGGCCAAGGGCTTTTATTTGATCCACAAGATGAATAAGTAGATGCACTGAAATGTCGAAGTAAGTCGGTGGGAAATGCATCTTAAGCCTGCATATAATCTCAGTTATCTCCTGTTTCAGGCGGTCTAGCCTGCCCACTTCAATGACCTTTTCAGACATCGCGTTGAAGAACAAACACAAATTTATGATTGGAGTGTGGACCTTGTCAGGGAGGATAACTCGCAGGGCAACTGGGAGCAGCTGAGTCATTATGACATGACAGTCATGGTCCTTCATAGAACCATAGTTAAACTTAAGTTCTCTCATGTTAACTAGCCTCTTCGGGTTCCCATAGTAGCCACTCGGTACTTTGAGATCGTTGAAGAAAAAAATAAGCATTTCTTTTCCTCCTTTTTCAGTGTCCATGATTCCACCGGAAGTTTCAAGTGACCATTCTCAATAGTTACTGGGTGCAACTCCTTCCTGAGGCCCAGGTGTTGCATGTCCACAGCGTGTCGCGAGAGAATCCTTGCTTGTTCCCCCGGTGTTCATCAACGTGTTAAGTGTGTTACCGCACACGTTTTTAGTTATGTGCATTGGATCAAGACAGTGACGTACACTCAAAAGTTGCCAGTAAGGTAGTTTCCGGAAGATTGATTTTTTCTTCCAGATACTATCGGTTGGCGCTGCTACTGCCCCGTCTCCCTTCCCAAGGACAACATTTGTGAGTTTGCTTAATTGTTAAAGCAGCTGTTTCCCGTCTCGATACTTTGGAGGTCCACGTTTCTCAGTAGTCCCATTAAAATCTTTTGTATTCCTACGGTAAGGGTGATCACGACGTAGGAACCTACGGTGTCCCATGTAGACCATTTTCATGTTTTCTGGTAGATGTGTAGCATCAGTCTCGTCCAAGCACTCAACACAACCAGTGTATCCTTTTGTCTTCTCTCTAGACAAGGAACCTCGCCCTGGTAGGTTGGTGATTGTAGCGATAAGTACAGCCTTCACCGTGACATGTTCTTTTTTGTACTCATCCCAGACATCCTTCACACCCGTCTCCCACATATGTAGTAGTTCATCGATCACTGGTTGTAGAAGCACATCAATATCATTACCAGGTTGTCTTGGTCCTTGGATTAGTAATGGCATCTGGACGTATGACCGTTTCATACAAAGCCAGGGTGAAAGGTTGTATATACATAGTGTCACTGGCCAAGTGCTATGATTGGTTCTCACCTGGTCAAACGGGTTCATCCCCTCCGTGCTCAAAGCAAACCACAGATGCCTTACCTCTCCACCGATGTTCTTATAGAACATAGTGTTGATAGTCCTCTAGTCCGACCCATCGGCGGGGTGTCTCATCATTGAATCTTTCTTTCGCTCTTCGCCGTGCCAACGCAACAGC